>JAOEHT020498265.1:0-16789 GCA_025448195.2 Parazoanthus atlanticus | reverse complement strand
TTTGGAAAACTTTTTGTATTTGGAATTTTGTTATACTTGGTCAAATTGGTCGTATTTGGACATACTGATACTTGTCATGATTGGGCCACATTTTTGGACAAACTTGTTGTCAGATCAGATCAGATATACTTTTATTGTTCCCCTCAGGGCTTTTCAACAATAAATTACAATTTTCATAATAAGAGTAAAAATAAGTTAAATATAAACTTTGAAATATTGACATATAAATTGGGAATGGCTAAAAATTACTTGCTTATTCTAATCTATATATACAATAAAAACCTATGCTTCCGCAATTAGGGCCTTCTTTATGTTGTCAGTAATTTTTTGCGTATCACCAAAAGCATGCGTGCAGAAAATATACAACGAGCCAATTTTTGAAGTTTTAAGACGTGCAGAAATGGTAACAAGTCAATATTTTAAAATTATATATTTCGGTCTTTGACAGACAAAATTTTAACATGACAGGCAAAATTTAAACCTTATTAACTAGCCACTGAAAGATTCACACGTAATTGGTGCAGTCTGTAATGGTAAGTACTATAAATATTTTCAAACCATTCGCTTGCTTGAGACAAACATCAAACTTACAGAACTTTATATCGACTTTCATGCCAGTGTTTGACAAGACAGATCTTAAATCAGGTTTATTTTCTATATTGACTATTTTTTGCCATCCAATATAGGTGTATCTGACCATCGGACTATGCATTGAAGACCATTGAAGCAGATCTCAAATGGTTTCCTTAGTTCGGAGCATAGTTAACTATGTTCGGAGCCAGCGATAGTTATACAAAGTCTTTTCCGTTAAATTGATCTTATAATACGCAGGTTACCGTTACACTTACGGTTTCCTTTGACCAATTTAATGTACATTTAATATTTGAAATATGGAAAACAAATTTCAATTGGTTTTCTTGGAGCGAACATTAACTACACCAGAGTATGTGTAAACTGCAAAACAAATGAATTACTCTGTCCGTTAAATTAATATTTTTTGCAAAACACAGGTTAGGTAAATTGTCCTATATTTACGGTTTAGGTACAGTTAGTTAGGTTTCCTTCGGACTATGCCGCCAGTCGTACATGTATCTGTAAGATAGACAAATGAATTGATTTTGCGTGCGTTACAAAATTTCGACTTTAGTCTGTCCGTCAAATTGATTTTTTAATATGTAGGTTAAGTAAATTGCCACATTTTCAGGGTTTCCTTTGACGAATTTAATGTTCACTTAAGTATTTGAAACTAATTGAAAGCAAATTTCAAATAGTTTCCTTGGGAGCGAACGATATAAGCAATGTAGCTAGTCCATCAACAAGGTGCAAGTTGTAAGCGAGTCAATTGGTTTGCACGCACACCTAACAATGTTTTCGTAATCTGTCCGTTGATACGCGGGTTAAGTAAATTACCATAACTTCACTGTTTCCTTTTACGAAATTAATGTTGCACATTTAGCATTTTATACTATGAAAATCAAATTTCAAATGGTTTCCTTGGTGTAGCTTCCCTGCAGACTATTATCCTCCTTCGCTGCGATAGTCTACCTTGGTGCGAAGCGAACAAAAATGTTAAGGTCCATTCAACTGAAAGTTACCAGACGTCTGTAAGTTAACAGCAAAAACTATTAATTACTTGAAGTCAACATTTACGGATTAAATCTTCGGCATTTGGTAAGAAAAATTTATTTATGTTGGTAGTGCCAAATAAAACTAGTGTATCACCCATAAATGTAATGCCAACCATAAATCAAATGTAATACTCATCAACCATAAATGTATTAATACACTTAACCATTTAAATGTAATAGTTTGTCTAACCACCATAGATGTAATACCTCCGACTGACCATAAATGTAATACCAATCTACCATAAATGTAATAGTTGGATATTTCGTACTTTATGGCAAAAGAACACTGGTATGCAAATAAAAAACAACTTTGTTCTAGGTCAGTAAGTGGATGATCACGTCCCCAGCCATAAGTCACGTGATTAGTGGAAAGATTTTGTTTGTTTTAGAGCTGCTTGTGGCCAATTTGTGTTTTTAGTTATGACCGCCTTGGCAATAAACGTCCCCGTGGCAGCTAAAATATTTTAATAAACGCCCCCTCTTTTTTAAATTATACATGTAATGTTATTGATCCGTAACACACTAAAAACCTAAAACTTGTGTGATTGTTGTGAAAGGTAAACTACGAAATAATCAACTATTACATTTATGGTTGATTGGTATTACATTTATGGTCAGTCCGAAGTATTACATTTATGGTTAAAATGTATTACATTTATGGTTAGACAACTATTACATTTATGGTTAATTTGTATTACATTTATGGTTGGTGAGTATTACATTTATGGTTGGTATTGCAACCGTATGCGGTCCGTTTTGGGAACGGAGCGAATAGAAATTGGTTTCGTACCCGTTTTTTGCTCTAGCTCTTTCCTTCGTGTAATTTGGGTACTGGACCCCTCACGTGCAAAGAACTGTGTAAACAGATTCGTACTCGTTCCCAGTCATGTCGATGACGGACCCAACTTTTATCCGATCCGTACCTCAATTTTGTCGTGTAAATTGTGATTTTTTAGCGGAACCAGTACCTGCTGTTCTCACCAGTCCTCTCGCTATTAAAGCAAAACACCGACGTTATCTGGAGTATTGTTAGAATACGGCTCTCACTCTAAATATTTGGCAGAAATTGATTGTAGACAATTATTCTCTCACTAGAGTTGAGCTATTCTTTACGCCATAACTTAAAATACAAAAGTTAAGTTAAAAGCAGGCCCAGACTCGGGTCTCTGATTGTACCTCGCAAGCGATCTATTCCTACTAGTATTAGGGACCTAAGCAACCGGGACGCGCACGTCCATGAAGGCAGCTGCTGGATTTTAACTTTCTGTTTTTCCTTTTCTTGTTTGTATAACCTTTTGGTTTCATTTTAATAGTTTTGCGTGAAGGTGAAAAATTTTTAAATTTAATTTTGAAGCCGCACAAAGACTGAAATGATAATTTATATTTTTGTTTCTCTTGAAAAACTCAAGATTGAGTTTTTCCTGTTCTGTTTTCTAAAGAAGACGATAGCTGGTTGCATTCCGACGAGAAGTCATTATATTCTGTAATCAAGTCTATTGTTTTGTAGTGTTCTCGTTGACGTTTGCGTCCTTGTTGCTTAGAAGCTCTATTACTACAAAATCTGCG
Organism: Parazoanthus atlanticus; assembly: GCA_025448195.2. Lineage (NCBI taxonomy): Eukaryota > Metazoa > Cnidaria > Anthozoa > Zoantharia > Parazoanthidae > Parazoanthus > Parazoanthus atlanticus. Next base: position 13,595 of record JAOEHT020498265.1, on the reverse strand, counting down.
CCTTGACAGATAAAAAATGTCTTCTCTGGACATTCAAAAAGCAAAAATAAACAGCACTATCGTAGAGAATTGCAACACGTATAGCTTAAAAAGAAATACAGTGATGGGGGCTTTCATAAAGAAATATAGAAGTAAAGCGGGCTCCGGTTTCCAAATTTGACATTTTGTTGCGCCTTTTGAAATGTAATTGTCGATCTAAATTTCAGCCGTGCCTTAGCAAAAAGTTATTTACGCGCTGAAATTGTGCATTATTTCTGACTTCCTCTGAAAAATATAGACAAACTACGGTGGCCGCTACAAATAGCGTGGCAAAGTAAAACTGCTCACGGCAAAGTAAAAACTACACACAGTAAGCAGTTTTACTTTGGCTGAAAAAATGTTGCTTGGCGTGAAGAAGTTTTATTAGGTCACGAGCGTTTTTATTGTGGCGTGAAAACGTTTTGATCTGCCGTGAGCAGTTTTACTTTGGCGTGGAGAAGTCTTACTTTGCCGTACCACTTGTGAGACGCCGTAGCAAACAACGTCAACAATGAGCCACATAATAAAAGTTTGATGACCTTGTGCGGTTGGTCCATCCGGGAGAATGTACGCTTTCTGTAAATGAAGTTACGTACCACAATACTGTGATGAGCCGGAGTTACACTTACCTTATTCTTTATTACAAGTATCTCCAGATAGTACCTAATTCTGTACCACTGGTGATGTCTAGTATTTCAAAGGACTCCTTGTCAAGACTTAAAAGCCCTCGCTCCTTTTAAACTGCATTCACTCAACACAATGCAATTAAGATTGCTTTTTTTCCCGTTAGATGCGGTGAGAGATGTCAAATCCAATCTTCCAGAAAATATCACTTGTTACTGTATAGGGACAGTGCAGAACTCTGTACTCTTACCCAAGCCCCAGCTCGATGTGTTGCTGCAAGGGAGCTCGGTATCGCCTCCAACAGTAGATGGCTCTAAGTCATTTCAAGGTACGTAAGAAGAGAGTGCTTACTTTACACATCTGTGAACAAAATGAATTTACTCCAAGTACAAATTTGTTAACTCAAGCTAGAGAGAAAGTAAAATGCTTTTCTTTCTAGACATATGGCGAATGCGTATGTTTCGATCTCGGTCATAGGTTGTTGTTGCTCAGTATCTCCCTGACAACCAGTGTCTTTTTTTGCCTGCAGATAAAATTCGGGTGCTCACTCATCTTGTTAAATTGTGTACTAAGGCAGAAATGGCTCATTTATTCTTATTGCTACGCTTACCAGGGGTGGATCTTGCTGAATTCCTGAGTAGTTTCCAAGTCGGAGCAGTCCCCTCGCTTCTGTATTTTTAGTTTTTAAGAATTATGAATAAATACTATAAAGTGCATTCTGCGCAATTTGAAAGGATAATTCATTTCTGAATGAAAATCAGTCACAAATTTTCAAATTTTGCTTTACAGTTGCAATGATTATGTTCCTGCTAGGAGGTGTTTAAATGATACCGGAATGAATTTCTATCCGGTACGACGCACATATTTAATTTAACGTTTACATAGAAGTTCTCATTCTGTTCTCAAGCTATATATATAATGTGAGTTGTTCGTGAGTGTGTTTCCGAAATCTTCGTAGCCAGTGGGAAGACATTTTGAGTGGTTTCCAAATCATCGAAAATCACCGGACCAACTAGATTTCGTTGTGACTAGTTCTCTGCGAACAATAGAACAAAGCGCGGGCTTTTGACCAGTGAATCACCACGGATCACAAGTGAACCGGTCAAATAAATCTGACAGGGACGGAGGGGGAGGGGAGGGGAGGGGAGGAAATGGTGCAGTAAGACCATAATAGCTATTTCGTACCGTCATACGATAATAAAACCGATTGAAACGTAAAGATTTGGATTAAAATTTATGAGCATCACAAAACTGTGACAAGTTTCTAGAAACTAGGTGAACTAGTCCGGATTCAGCCCTGCTAATTAATAAACCCTATATTTTAGCAATCGGTGGATATTGCAGGTATTTTCATCCTGTATATTCCCGAAGCATAGCCAAACACAGTTGGTTTTGATCGACAGTAACCTTCCCCTGAAATCAACCATCACAACAAAAATTGTGAAATTGGGGCAACCAGTCTAAAAAATGTATAAAAAAACCTTTCAACACCAATTACGAATAATAACGTACATTACAAAGTGTCCACGACTTCAATCGTGTTTACAGTTAACTGTGACAATAAAATTTTATCTTTATGCTTCGTTTTCTTGATATTTAGATCGTTTGTTTTACATATTTACATCTGGAACCACGGGCCTGCCAAAAGCAGTAGTCGTTAGAAATAGCAGGTAAGGCTTGGCTGTCCGTTCTATTCACGTGAAGGTTTTTGTTAAGTGAAACCTGACCCGTCCTTAATCATATTGGTTGCATTACAGTTGTTGCTTGACTCTATAATCAGCCAATAAACCATTCAACCAATCAACTATTGATGATCTCGAACATCTGTAGCTCCCCTTGAGAGTTTTAGATGGCAAGGACTGTTTATTACCATATAGAGATCTTCAGTAAAATGCTGTTCTAGTGCATTGGTGCATACGACAACCGAAAAGAACTGTGGGTTGTCAAAACTGGATGAATAATGGAATTTCTGCGTCGAAAAATATAAATTTGGACAATCAAATAGCTTTTAACATTAAACACAGTCACCTAATACCCCATCTAAACATCTTGTACGAGTGCACATTGTACGAATGCGCAATGAACGAGACACCCGTTTTTGAAACAGCTGTATATGAAACTGCTTGCGTAGTACCAAATGGCAACCAGAAAAACAGAAATAACTTAAGCTCAAATACTTATTTAAAATTTTTCAGGCGTAAAACGTCTTTGAAAACACTCCAATTTTTTGTACTTTTCAGATTTTTCTTTCTAGCCAAAGCAGCCATTGCAGTTTACGGAATCTCGGAAGTGGATGTTATCTACTGTGCGTTGCCGCTGTACCACGCCTCGGGAGGGATTTTGGGCGTGGGCGCATGCTTCATAACTGGTGCATCACTTGTCATAAAGCGCAAGTTTTCTGCCAGTAGTTTCTGGCACGAATGCGTGGAGCATAGAGTCACAGTATGTATGAGTCATTACAGATAGACCTTGGTGACGTTGACTTAATGACTTTGCATGTCGTTTGAACTGAAAGGTCATTGTTTTTGAGACTTTGGAACAAGAGGGGGGTTACAATAGTTTTTAGATAATGGTGAATGAGGAAGAAAGATTGTAAGTCAATATTGAGAATGAGATATATGTGACCATGTGGCATACCACGCCCAATTGATGGCTAACATGAAATGTTAAGAACGAAATTTTTCTCTTGGTCAGTGTAAACAACTGTAGGGTACCCAATGTTTTCTTTGTCGAATTATTCATCTTTAAGTGGTATAAACATGTTTTTCATATCCAAAACAGGAAGCATTGATTTCTAATAATCTTTCATCCCATCCAAATCAGTTATTCAATATACTTTGGAGAGACAATTTCAGTTTATCACTTAATGTTATGTTATATAATTGTATCCATATTACCGGACGCATTAAACTGTCTTAGGCAGTTCGGGAAGCTTTTAGCTCATTGACTGTTTTGCTTTTCTAAACTCCAGAACACTTCATAAATAATACTTGTGCTATTGTTTTCACAATAGATCATCCAGTATATTGGAGAGTTGTGTCGCTATCTCCTGGCTCAGCCCGTCATTTCGTCGGAATCTCAACACAGAGTACGACTTGCTGTAGGCAACGGACTGAGACAGCATATATGGAGAGAGTTTCAATCAAGATTCCAGATCAAGCAGATTGGCGAGTTCTATGGCGCAACTGAAGGCAACGCTGGCTTAATGAACACGGATAACACAGTTGGGGCCGTGGGCTTTCTTTCACAGATTATACCTCAGTCCTCACTCACTAAGCTGGTTCGGGTACAACCAGAGACTGGGGAGCTGGTGCGAGGTTCTGATGGACTTGCTGTCGAATGTTACCCGGGGCAACCAGGAACACTGGTGGCTCAGATGACACGTACGTTACTTTCCTATTCGTCTCGAAACTAGTGTTAATGTATAATTAAACATCTATTTTATTAGAATAGAACTTTCAAAAAATGTCAGTCATAAATTTATACACCAAATGAAGAATTTGACAACTTTCAGATAAGTAATTCCCGATGTGGGCTGTCAGCTTCTCACAGTAGGGACCTTAAGAAGCTGGGACGCGAACGTCAACGAAGACCGCTGCTGAATTTTTAACTTTCCGTTTTCCCTTTTCTTGTTTGTGTAACTCATTCGTTTCTTTTTTGTTTTACCTGAAGGTGTGTGAATATGAAAAATTAGAAGCTTTAATTTTAAAGCTGCACGAAGATTGAAATGATTCATACTCTAACGTTCACGTTCTCTATAAAACTCCAGAATTGAGCTTTTCACGTTCTGTTTTCTAAAGACAACGGTGGAAAGGTGGCCAGCTGGTTGCATTCCCACGTGAAGTCATTGTATTCTGTAATTAAGTCTGTTGTTTTCTGACGTTCTCGTTGACGTTCGCGTCCTCGTTGCTTAAGCTCTCTATTGCGAACGGCCATCCCCGCTCACAAGTATGTGCTGGCGATCAGCAGTCCTGTGTTATTTGCCATGTTCTACGGAGACCTGGCCGAGAAAGGAGACGTCGTTGTGCTGGCTTATTGTGATTCGGAGGGATTGTTGGAGCTACTGCGATATCTGTACTGAGACGAGGTAGAACTGACCGGAAGTAATGTGATGCAAATGTGTCCTCACAACCTGATTCCGGCCAACCGTCTTCTCTGTGCTTTCCAGTGCTATGAAACTTGAAGATGAAAACCTTGTGAAGAAATGTTGGCATATTATCGACAAACAAGGAAGTGAAGCGGTAAAACCGGAGTCGTTCAGGGGCATCGACAAAACCCTTCTCTCAAGGCGTTAGTAAAACCAGGATCGGATCATCGGATCGGATCATCGGATCATCAAAAATAAAATAAAATAAAATAAAAAATAAAAGAATACATAAATATACTAAAATAAAAAATATTTTTGAAAAAAGAAAAAAAGAGGCCATTGCTCTCCTACAATTTTCCCGTTAAAAGACTGTATTGACTTTATTTAAATATTTTCATAACCTTCACAATTTGTTTTCTTTATTTTTAACATAAAGAGCGGCCTGACCTCGGGTGGGGGCACCCCGCGATAGCTTTTTGCATAAAAAGCGCGCCAAATGAGCAGTTATTTGCGCCCATGGCCAGATCGATAATTAGAAGACAACTTCGCCCAACACGTGCACAAAGATACACTCGCCCAGGTACCGACTCATCCTTCTTTACCCTCCCACATCCATTTATTATGCCCTTTTCCACCCCCTCCCTATATGCTATCCCCCTTTTTTCTTTCCAGTACACCCACAATTGGTCCGGCTATATACGCGTATATGCCTAGAATATAGATCTTTCTCCTATATCAAAATCCCACACTTACACAACAATACTCATTCACAGGAATGAGGGGCTCGGCCTTAGATGGACTGTCATTAGTATGGGGTATACGAGCCGAAACCAATGACAGTATTGCACCCACGTAAGGTATCTCACTGAGGAATTGTTGTTTTACTTCCACACACACTATATACACAATTTGGATACAATCCCCCCTCCCCTCCCCTTTTCATCTGATAACAAACAATCACATACAAACCTCTGTTTGAACCATTTGGTTCCGCTGTTGGCGAATATGTGTTACAAAACCATAAATGTCCACCACCCCCTCGGTCATCATTTGATGCAGCATAGCATCCAGAACTATGAACGTTCCTGTGCGCCCGACACCCGCGCTGCAAGTTGACAACAGACGAGTAAATGATTAATAAAATCGATAGCAAAACACGTGATATATATGAAAGAAATATCAAGTTTTAACTGCAGAAAAATTCTGTACCAAAAACATTTTTGACAAATCTAAAAAGATATATTTAATTTCAAACAATTATTTTTTAAACTTTCCAATTGCGAAAATATTTGATGGAAGCACTATCATTCCGCTTTGTTGTTGAGTTCTGGAGTACTTACGTTAGACATAACCCACATGTTTTCACTCTCTAGTCGCTTTCACAGTCAAAGCAATTACACTTTTTTTTTATTAAGAACCAGTAAAATTTTTCTCAGGCTCAATGTTCTTATTTTTTTGACAATTTCAGGCTCAAAATGTTCTTATTTTGTTCTTATTGGCAGTGTTTTTTCTTCTAGTTCTTATATTAAACTCATACAAATTTTGAATGAAATTTTTTTCCAGCCTCAGTTTGTTCTTATTTTGTTCTTATTTTTCAGGCGATTTGAGCCCCAATGTTCTTATTAAGTTTGTTCTTAATAAGAAAAAAAAGTGTATTGTGATTAACTGGGGCGGATCCACAAGACGTGGAGGATTCGGAATGAGTTTGAGTGTATTATAACATTTTTCAGCAAATATGCTAGCACTTTTGTCAAAATCTATCTGTTTTATGTGGCAGTTTTGTCCTGGGCTCAGGGGTTCGGTTTCGAACCAAGCGAACCATCCCTGGATCCGCTACAGCTTGAGTTTTCAGTGAAATATCTTTCGCATAAATAGCAAAACACAAACCTGTACATGTTCTATGAATGTCAGTATAATTTTATTCAATCAAGTTTTAAAATATTCACATTTTAAAATGAAAAGTAACACGTAAGTAGACAGATGTATCGGAGACAATAAAACAAAAAGGGAAATGAAAGCAGTTCGAAACATAAAAACGTCTATTTAAAATTTAGAAGCAATTAAGAATAGGGAATCTATAAAGCAACTGAAAACATTTTGGCATACTGATAAAAGTTTGCGATAGTGTTGACTAAATTTAACAAGCCGGTTTTTTGAGGCGGTGTTCCGGCCGAATTCGAAGAACCGTGATATGATCTACTCTCTTTGCGACCGCAAATTTATGTCAGGTGTATATATTGGTGATGTCGCTAGTTATTAATTAAGTGTATATTATGTATACCATTCCTTCCATCTTCCCAGCCCTGTTCTCACTGAAAAACTATCTCTAATCATTTCAGAAATCAAACTACACCAAAGTGCGAAGAATTGTGTCGCCTCGTTATCATCCATTTAACCTCGTTTAAAATACAACTGTTGTTATGAATTCGCTGACCAATATTTCACTGCAGTGATCAACTTAACCCGCCAAATAATCAAAGTCATTGAGAAAATTACCATAATAGAAGTTAGTTCAAGTTTTTATTTTAGCTACAATATATAAAGTATACAAAGGAGATTGAAAATACTTCTCCATGGAAGGTATGAGAAAACTATCGTGAGGATCACCTGTCCAATGTATTTAAAAAGAGTACGGGGGCAGTTTTTAGGTAGGGGCTGTTATCTTAATAATTGATGTTTTCCTATCTTTTTAAGCGCCTAAAAATTGCGTAGGATGTTTAACAATTTAAAATCTCTACTGACAACCAATTCTATAAAACTAATAATAAAATTTATGGAAATTGGAACAAAAAACGCGATTCGAATTACGAATTACCTACGATTGAGGAATTTGTCTCAGATTGCTTCGAATATTTTCAGGGACCGGAAGTCGTTATCATATGAATTTAAGATTTCGAGAGAGTTGTCAACGTTGAAGAGTTTTTTGAACGTCAAAACGCAGCAAGCATTTCATATTTCCTGTACGGTGATTGGTGCAAAAAACAATAGATTTGTAAATTAGATCCGCTCGGAGGAAACATCCGGGAGCTTGATTAATTTATTTCATTTGGAAGGGACGTTGAACGAACATGGCGTCGGGGTGGTGAGAATATTCCCCTGACCACAGAAATCTTCATTTTCTGTAAAATCCATGGAAACTCTATGGATTTTTACAGTAAAAGAAACTTTTTCATCCTTTTTATTTTACTCGTACATAATGGAAAGTTAACAGAGTCAGATGGTAAGAAATGAGCTGTGGTTTGAATGTGGTTTTAGAATACAGGTGCAGTTTAAGCGGGAGAAATGTTTTTCAAAATCAGCCTTTTCCCGACAATGTTTCTAACGATTTTCTTTGCTTTATCTATATTTTAGGTTGTACCGAAAACAGTGATTGCCGAGATGATGAATATTGTCGTGAGAGTAAGTAGAATATGCGAATATTTTGGGTTTATGCCAGAGCGTTCTGGAACGAACGAGTGTCCAGTGGTCTTTGACCGAATCAAATGCCTACTTCCGTTTGCTTCGGTTGTTTTGTATTCGCTTCTGTCCTTTTGATCTTTTTAAATCAGCTTCTCTGCTCAAAAAGTTGACTTCGCGTGGTATATTAGTGTATTCTTGGTTTCTGTGCGTCTCTTCATAATTTACGCTCTGTTGAAGCAGTTTGCCGCGGTAACTGTAAATTTGGTTCAAATTTGAATACAAAATTATAAGATCGAGTTAAAAGCTGCCTCATTTTTGCCACATGTTGATAGCCCGATGCGGCGGGACATCACTTCAAATCGAAATAATTTTGATAGACGAGCTTTGGTGAAGAAAACGGACGTGAAAGCAGCTCGAAGCTTAAATTAAAGGACGCTTGTCCTCTTTTTGCCTTTTTCAATTTGTTTGTTTTGATCGACGCGACCGACCCTGACTTGGAAATCGGGAATTCCGAAAATTTCCAACGAGAAACTCCTATTTCACGACTCGTAGAAAATTATTTTTATCACGGTAGCTGATTGACAAATTTCGACTAGTGTGATTCAAAAGTGAAAAGCCAACTCGATTGAAAATACGAAATAATTGGAAGTCGTTCGACGTTTGGTCCCTGAGTCCGACAGCCGGTTCACTGGAAACATAAGTTTAGTAATATACTGTAAACATATCTTGATTTATTTAAAACGATAGTGAGCCCAAAGCAGATGAGAGTTTATACTTTTATATTGATTGTTCGATAAACCACAGAGTGCCTGAAAATGTTTTTATCACGAGAAATTACATAAATTTATTAATATATTTGTCATTTTTTGGACTCCCAATCTGTACAGAATTCCAGAAATATCATTGTTGGCAATTATCTCGGGTATGTCGTTCCTCGTCTTCTGTTTTTGCCATAACAGGATATAAAAGCTTGAGAAAATGTAAAGAATAAACGAGGGCGATAAAAGTGAAACAAGACGTTGTTCGTATAATCACAATGTATACTTAGTCTGAAATACAATTTCATTTTGTAGATTTTTTGCATTCCAAATTTATTTTAAATAGTGATAATTTCTTACCATTTCCAGTGTGAGAGAAATGTACATCAATCAATCATTTTTTGTACTTTCAGTTTCAAAGAATTATATCAGTATGAGAGAAATTTTTGAACTTAAGAAAGAAGACTTTGAGCAAAGAAGTTATATAATTATAATTTTAATTTTCAAAATTCTCAAAATGAAAACAGATGAAAATTTTATTACTGAAAAGTAAGGTTGAGTTTTTTGTATTTCAAACAATCTCAATGTAACAAAAGTCATAGTGGGTACCAGATGTCGCTTCTCATACTTTCATGAAACAATGTTAATGTCAAGCTATCCTAGACTGGTTTTTAACATTACAAAAATGTTTATGTAACCGAGTTTGGGTTAAAAAATAGCTACCATATTTTTGTGATCACAATATGTTTTTGCATGTGTCAGAATAACGTACTAAGTACAACTCACAACTTGAGTGAGATTATTAAACCAGTAGTCACAGGTCTATATTCAAATTTCTTGTTGTAAAGGTAGTAACTGTTATTGATATCCCTTGAGTGTTTAAACTGCTAGTTTTCATTGTGGTCATAATAATTATAGCATTAGAAGAGAGATTTGTTAATTACAAAAATAATTATATTTTGTAAGTATTTCTGTGGTGAGTGTGTATTTTAGAGTAATACATTACTTTCCTGTACTGTGAATCTTGTGGGGTTTTTTTTAACTATCCTTTTCCTTTTGTGCTTATTAACTTTATGGTGCAATCACTATTTGTAATTTAAAAAAACACCTATGTCCTTATGAACTATTAAGATGGTTGGGTTGCCTCAGTTTGAATACTAAAAATTGATAGGAACAGTTTGAGCAAAAGCACATATTTTTTATAAACTTAAGAAACAAACATCCAAAAGCGAAACCTCAACACTGTTGTTGCAGTTTTTGCTGGTGTTTTAATATTTTCACATAAACATGTGACTAATCTTTTAGAGTAAGTATTCAAGAGTACAGAATGAAGTGTCTTGTATTCTCGTTTGTTTTAGCAATGGATGTCTTGTTCGGTGGATTGTTGGGTCTGTACAGCACAGAAATTGTCTGATATATGTTTGTAAATCTATGCTTTCCAAAGAAAACAAGCACTCGCTGTTTGATGAAAGCTATTTATATACTTTTCCTTGTGCATGGTAATATTCCCTTGTCATTTATCATTACACAGATAGTGAATATACATTGTTCTGTTATACAATTAATCCATGGGAGCTATGATGTGTGACTTAATTCTTTTTTTCTAATCTACAAAATTGTGTTAGAATTTTTCAAGAGCATACTTTGTTTACTATATATTACATAGAAGTGGCTGACTTTAGGCTCCATGTTTAACCGTGTAAGGATTAGGGGGGAAAACATTCTGTTTCAAAGACAAAAGGACTCACTTGGAAGTCTGGTTCCCATATTAAATTTGAATACTGTGTTTCCTTTGGTAATTGATTTTGTTTTGATGAATTACAAAAGTTTGTTTGAAAGCAAACCGCTAAAGAAATGCAAATATAATTAATTATTGACTGTGTGACCTTCTCCATTGATGCCCTCTCAAATTGAAACTTGATGTCAGAATGAAAGAAGCAGATCGTGTGTTTATAATGCCCGAGTAGTGTTAGAGTTAACAGACCAGCTGCATACTTGAATATGCATGGTCCAGTATAGTATTCAGCCTTTTGTGATTTTCAGATCAAATCGTTTATTTAATTATTAATCACAGAACAAGAACTTTGGTATTACATGTAGTTCTTGTGTATCAGACACAACTTTTATATGACAGAACTACTTGAAGTTCAGATTTTTATGTTATTTACTCTTTTTATCAAGTTTGATTTTTCCTGCTAAGTTACAGTAAGAACTGTTCACAGTTAGAAAATAGAAAACTAAAGATTTAGTATGTGACAAATTGTTAATTGTATGTACATGTATAATAATTATGCTTTGTGTGTGAAGTACAATGGTTTCAGTGAGAAGTTTTGGAGACTAATGGTTGATGAATCCTGAATAGGGACAATTCATTAATCATTCCCCAGAGCCATGTCACAAAATGAAACCTTTGTATGTGACATATGAAGCGTGTCTGAGAAATGGGTTAGTATTTGACTTGTTCACAAATTTGATGTTACAATATCAATCCACCCTTTTCTGCTGCTTTCTTAATTCTGATTTCTTGTCCATTCCCTGGAAAAAATACTGACAATATTTAATGTTATGTAATGTCTCTGAAGAGTGTTAATTGCAGATGGGAAATTGAGAGGGAAGTGATTAACCCCTAAACGTTTATGGGGGGGGGGGGGTTGAGCAAACCCCCCTCCCCCCCAAGGTTTTCCCGACCTAAAATCTGAAGCTTTGCAGCAATTGAAATGGAACTTGCAGTACCTGTAGTCTAATTAAGGACACATCTTTTGACGTTAATTGGATGATGTCATCACCTATAATTTATGCAAAATTAATTATGCAAATTAAAGTTTGAATCACAAAAAGAGAAATTTTTTACAAAATTTGTTCTATTTTCAATTTGTTCATTTTGTTTTTGAATATTTTCTTATTTGAGCCATTAAATATATGTTTTCTATCAATTTCAAGAAAATTTACTGCAAATTTGTTATGTCACAACAGATAATAAATTCTTAGGATGGTGGGGTCAGGAGAGGGAAGGGGGAGGGGGAGAGAACAAAAGGACAGAAGAGAATTGGACGGGTGTTTGTCATTTATATTAGGATCATTTATGTAAATTGTTTTATTTAGTTTTTCCCAATTTTTTGTATAGGAAGATGCAGGCGAGGTGTGGAGGTAGATTTTCGTTCTGCTGGGTATCCAATTGATCATGGTAAGTGTTTTAGTTAATAAGTGACATGGTTCTTTGTGAGTTGTGAGCATATCAAAAGTGTTTTAGAGTCTGACTAGCTGTTTTAGTTTAGTGCTAGATTAGACATAGAAAATAGTTGTTGTAGTTTTCAAGATTGTGGTAAGGTTTTGAGCAAAACATCAATTTTGAAACTTATTTGCACATGTTGACTTTCCTTTTTCTCTGCCAAGAGATATTAACAGATGGTTGAAGTTTCGATTCTAGTTCTTGAGCTTGACTCTATAGCTGCTCAAGTTTATTCACTTCAAAGCAGATAACAAAATATAAAAAGTTTTAAGAACTAAAATTGATTATATAGCATAGTCTTGATAATATGTAATACCTTGGAAGGGAGTTCTACAATGAAGATTCCATCCTCATTTGTCTATTTAAGAAATGGTCCATCCTTAGCCTGCATCTGTTGAGTTATGGATTCCTGTGGGAAGTTGGGAGAGCACAAGAGAAGTGTTTAAATGTGAATAACTCCTTTAAAAACTGTTTCTCCAGTTAAACGTCTGTTAATTAATGGATGTCTTGTACAATTGCAAGCACATCGTTCATTCATTGTTTTTTTGTTCAATTATCATTTTGTTTGTTCCAATTTATATGCTTTATCATCATTTTATTTTTCGTAGTAATTTGACTCATTTCTTCAGTGGCTCATTTATTTTCATTTATTCTGTTACAGATGGTCAGGAGACACGAGGATATAACAATAAACTTGAAGCTGAAAAAGACTATGAACATGAACCAACCCTGGAGGACAGAAATCTTATAAAATCATTACCAATACAATCTGCGGAACAGGAGAATAGCGACATAGGAGGCTCAAAGCCACTTCCTCCCATTTTACCAGAAAACTGGGGCAAGGTTGTTTCTAACAGAGAATATGGCTCCAGTCACAGACTTCCACCGGAATCTCTTGAGAACTGGGACAGAATAAATAATAGGAATTTAGATGATGAAAAGTCCCAATTACATATACGAGAGTCCTTGGGAAGTAAGGACGAAGGTATTTTAAATAGTCGCGAACATGTTAGTGATTTTAAACCAAGTAAAAAACAAGAGGAAAATTTGAAAGAACGTGATACAGTGGAAGAAAGAAGCAAACCAGAAAAGAATGAGGAATCTGAAGCAAGTCGGAATTTGGGTTCATCTCACAACACAGTTCTTGTTAAGGGGGAAGTTCACCAAGTCAAGAAAGGTCTTGGACAAGATCGGAGAGCTGCAGAGAATTTTGAACAAGTGAAAGACTTTTTCAAGTCTCAAGAGCAGAGCTCTATAGTCGAGGTTCCAAATTCTGTGAAGCGAGAAGAGGATGTTAAACTGTTCAAAAACAGTTTTGTTCCAATTCTTACTGATTATGATGTGGATGACGTATCTAAAGAAGAAGGTAAGAAAATGATACACGAGAAGTGAATGGGGGGGGGGGGGCAAAAAGGGGAATGGACAGTCAGGGGGTATCAGAGTTTCAAAATATATTTTTTGCTCAGTGGCCAACATCGGA
>JAOEHT020497456.1:0-16796 GCA_025448195.2 Parazoanthus atlanticus | reverse complement strand
TTTCCAAATGGTTGCACATAAATGATCGAGCTTTCCCATGTAGGCAGCTTTGGGTTAGCTAACTACTTTCCATAGCAACAATCAACCATCTTGGATTTTTCGAAATTTTATTTTTGGGAAAATTGCAGCAAATTTGCTTGAACTTAGTAGAAAACATCTATTTACAGCCTCAAATAGGAAAATAATGAAGAATAAAATGGAAAGAAGAAATTAGAACAGATTTTGTCATAAGAATCACGTATTATGAATCAAACTTCAATTTGTATAATTAATTTTGCATAAATTATAAGTGATGAAGTCATACAATTGAGGTCAAAAGATGTGTTCATAATTGGACTACAGATACTGCAAGTTTCATTTGTATTGCTTCAAAGCAACAGATTTTAGGTCGGAGAAACCTTGGGGGGGCAAAATGACCCCCCCCCCCTCCCCTTGGCCGTTTATGGGTTAACTTGCTAGAATTAAGATAAAGACTGTGTTTTAAAGTTTGTTTAATTACCTTCCTGTATTATTTTAATGATAACAACAACAATTATGATAATGATAAAGCTAATATTAATGATGATCATGATGATGATAAGGATGATGATGATGATGCTACAGATGATGATAAAGATGATGATGATATGGATGATGATGATGATGATGATGATGATGATGATGATTATAATAATTATGAGTATAATAAATTCTTTATTTAACAAGGGTGACCCTCGTGATTGTGGCGCAGTAGTGCAAAAGTTTCTGACATTTCAACATGTACTCACAATCTGTGTACTTGGCTCGTCCCATGCCCATTTTTGTACTCGCTTTCCACACCACCTGTGTGAAATGACCAGTGGCTGAGCTAAATCCCGGATTTGCGAAGTCGTACTGTTCAACTTCATTGTACCAGTTGGTCACCGCTTCTCCTCCCTTCAATAGCTGGTCTGTTGAATCGGTGAGCAATATGGTTAGAAGAATAATAAGGGTTGGTATTGCATGTTTTTCGTTATAAGAAAGGGGGACAGCTTACACCTGCAAACGATAGCCCTTCGTCAGAGCCAAATGAGGAACTGTTGTAAAGTTTTGTAGGTGTTAATATTGGTTTGTTTCTATTTTGTTTTGCCCTAAATGTACTTCAATCCCACAATGCAACGCTAATGCGTAGTTTTAAGGGGCATTGCCACACATCCTGCTGCAGATATATTTACAAAATCATCAAATAAAATTGACAAGCAACATCTTTTAATTCAAGTTCTAAGATTGTAGCATGGAGACTTTTTAAGAGTTTGACAGAATAACGTATACAAACTGTAATGTCAGCAAGATAGGACAATTGATTAAGTGATTTGAAGGATCTTTTTGACAATTCTTACTCTCTGCCATAAACTTGATCCAATACTGCTTTTAAGATAGAATAAGTTACGGCACTTCAAGCATCTAAAGAATAGAATGACAAACTCATTTAAGGCGTTTTTGTTTGTTTACCAACAAATGCACTTACCGTTGGTAGAACACTTGTTGGCTAAATTTTCCCCTTGACCCTTCGTGCCAGAGTGCATCGACGGATTTTTAATGGAAGCGAGTTTCTCAGCATATTCTTGAGCCTGTTGATTAAGGTTGCTATCCAATTGGAAAGGGCCTGCACTGTGGACTGCGCGTTTGCTATTAGAAACGTCCAAAGCTTCTTTTCGAAAATCGTCCAGCTCTGTTGAAGAGGGTGGGGCGCTACCAGGGGGGCCAATATTTTTACCAGAGGCGACATTACTTGTGCCAGGGGCGCTAATTTTATTACCACTTTCTGTACCAGAGGCGCCAATTTTTTTACCAGTTTTTGTATCAGGGACGGAAATATTCGCATCAGGGGCGGAAGTGGTTGGACCAGAAGCAGAAGTACTTGCACTAGACACTTGAGTGCTTGTACTGGGAGTGGTACCAGTTGTACGTGGGGGAGTCGGCTTGGCTCCTAAAAAATGCAAACAAAATCAAGATCAGCAGCTGGCCTGCCTAACTCTTACGAGCAACTGTAAATCTCCTAGAACAATCTTACGAATGAGGAGTATCGTCAAGTGAGTAATGACTCGATAAAACTCTCAAGACTATTTTGCGCATTTTCAATGTTACCCTAATGTGTTTAAGAGTGATGCATGGACCGTTATTAATTCAAAATGTTGGCCTTTGCAGTTCCTCTTCTGAACCCTGGGGGAATTTCGCTGGTTAATGTCATTATCGTCATTTTCGTCGTTTCTCATTATTCAATTGGTTAATACTTACCTCCAATGGGAATTACTTTCACCTGAAGAATGACCTTTTGACGCGGCCGCGGTACTCGGTACCGGTACGGTTGTGATACCCAAGACACCGGGACACTTACAACGTTTCCGACTGGAGCCTGGTAATAGGGTGGATACAAACCTGCAAAGCATTAACATTTTAGCTCAAATACAAATATGGATCTGCGTGAATTTTAAAACGAAAGCTGTGTCAGACCAAGTTTGCTCATTCTCTGCCGAAACACCTATCTTCAAACCAACATAACAATTAGCAGGCATAGCAACCGCTTTTAGGCAGTGTTTAATTAGGACAGAATTATAATAATTCCAGTTTGCCTTGTTCATATGCAATGCCCCAGCTTGCATCTAAGAGTTCATCCTCGGAAACCCAGGGGTTGTTCATCGGGCTGGAGGAAATTCAAGGCCGATACAAAGGTCAAGCGGAGTTTCAACTAGAACTAGGCCAGAAACTAAGCCTGTAATTCTACCCAAAATCCCACATTTGAGCCCCCCCGGTTCTAAGACCCCATATATAAGCCAATGTTAACACTGAAAATATTATTCCGGTTATACTCCCCCCGGATAAAAGCCCTCCCATACATAGGCTCATCTAGTGTATCCCAGTTTTTAGTGCCCCTTTCTATTTAATGTCCCTTGTTTCCTTATAAACACCACAATTTCACATAGAAAGTTAGAAAGCTACAACGCAAATGGAGCTTGGAACAATAACTTTAATCATATTATAGATACCAATTGAGCAAAATAAGCCCAGAGCGTTAATGTGGAATTTTACGTTATGTCCCCAGAGGCTCCGCTTCTCGAGGATTGGGTTAATCTCGGCTTCGCTAAAATTTGTTTCAAACTGCCTTGTAGCGAATACTTTCTCGACCGTTTAGGAAAACCTTTTGGACTGTATCAAAATTCTCGACCACTTTAGAAAATTTTCCAAACTTTTTGGATGATTTTTAAACTTTTCCGAAGAAATAGGCACAAAATGCTATGAAGCGCTGATTCGTGGTACACCGTGAAACATACCACCTTGTATTTTCTTCAATGGCTCGTGTGTGTGTATGGATAATAATAATTAATAATAATAATAATAATAATAATAAATGTTTCGGGAGTATCCCATCAGTCTCGATGCTCTCACATGCCATAAAGTTATTTTAAAAAAGCTAACAAGTGACACGTGGAATATTCCACGGCATCCCACTTGGAGGCATTTCCCAGCTACTATATATAATTGCGGAGCTTAGCAAACCGAGTATTCCACTTATGTGGCACTTACCATACGAATACGGCATCATGCTTTTTTTCTTCCCACTCTTGTCTCTAAAAGGTTGTGATCCAACCATTTCTGAATAATGAGAAAAAAAGCTTTTGCACAACTGTTCCTTGATTGTGAAAATATCTTTTGACACTATTTAGATTACGTCATCATGCTATGTCGCGAACGTTATAATTCGTCTTAAAAACTCAACTTTATTATTTGCTAAAAATAATCTTAAACTCGCGGTTTTTATTTCTTTCTAGTTACTTCAAAAATTACGTCTATACAATGATTTTTCCTAACTATTTCCAGTAATATATTTCAAAACTGATCGAAATCTCAATAGTCGAAAATCCAAGAGGGCCGCCGAAACTCGCAAGTTCGACTTTTTGCAGCTAGTATCTTGGCGACCGAGCGGCTAATTATTTGACCATTGTTGTATAGAAGTTAATTTATGGATCATGTACTGATTGCTTGCTAATGAGCACGCCTTGACTTCTAATTGTTTGGTAAATCATATGGGATCAAAAGGACTCCCCCCCCCCCCCCTCCACCCAGAAAAGGGTAGCTCTGCAACTGGTGAAAATTGTGTGGGGGACGTCACACAGGGTGAGTTGCCCGGCAGCAATTTACACAGTTGGGTCGGATTATATAATAAATTATATGATTATGATGATGATTATGATTATGATTATGATTAAGATCATGGTTATCATTATCATTGTAATTAACATTATCATCATCATCATCATCATTATCATTATCATTATTATTATCATTATCATTATCATTATCATTATCATTATCGTTATCATTACCATTATCATTGTTATAGTTATTTTTATCTACTGCTATCATTATTACCATTATTAATAATAATAATAATAATACTGACAACAGAGAAAGGGGAAAGGGGAAGGAGTGCAGTGTCTTATGGGAATCACGACATATTCAGTTTCCAAACTTGAAAATACCAGTCAAAACACTCTTTCAAGCAAAAGCACATGATTCTTTGAAACGGAAACTTCATTTCTTGAAACGAAATCTAAAATATTTTAAACTGAAACTTAGATCTTGATTCTTCGAAACAAAATATTGATTTTATTATACATGATTTCTTTTTAATGACAAAAAATCATATTTAATGTTACAGATTCTGCAACACAAAATGGCAATGATGACTAATCAAATAGTTAACTGTTGTCTCCAAGGTTTCGCAATCGCCTTCCGGAATATATAGCGCTTTCGTGCGGCCAATATTTTTTTTTTCGTCCATTTCAAAATGATAGACGATTATTGCGACAGGTTAGAGTTTGTTCACATTACTCAAACTGACACTTGACTTAGAAAAGGTTAAAAATACAGAGTAAAGCGAGTCTGGAGACTCGAATCTAAACTCCAGCACTGTAGTACTCTTGCACTATCACCTACACCAACCACTCAACTCGATGCCAACTCCCAAAAGTTTTGCTGTAGTTATAGCCTAACCCTAATCCAAGATTCCTACTTATTACGAAGGTAACACTGACCCCAACCAATAATCCTAACCCTAACCCTAATACTGCTGATGAATCAACTTACCTAACAACATCAGTGATAGCAATAAAACTAGAAACAGATTTGCTCCAACCAAATTCAACATGACTGCCCTTGAAACGAAGTCCAGTAAGTTTTAAAACGGTTTGTACAAAATCTAAATGATGATGCATAGAACTGTGATTTCATGGACTTGGTACTTGTGAGTGAAAATCATAAATATTGAACAGCATACAATACCACCCAATTAGTGCGCTCACCGTGTTGTTCCGAATATCAAAAAGTAAACAGAAACAATTGTTTACCAGTTGTATTATGTTGGCTTCATCTGGTATCGAGTTCTTAGTTAGGGAGCGTTCTCTATTTTGGCGGGGATGGGTCGGTAAGTTTGTTGCATTCTTAGCCCACCCCCGCAAAATGGTTTAATTTAT
This sequence comes from Parazoanthus atlanticus, assembly GCA_025448195.2. Taxonomy (NCBI): domain Eukaryota; kingdom Metazoa; phylum Cnidaria; class Anthozoa; order Zoantharia; family Parazoanthidae; genus Parazoanthus; species Parazoanthus atlanticus. The sequence goes on along the minus strand of JAOEHT020497456.1, from coordinate 11,304 downwards.
GTGATGGTCCAACCTTCAGACCTGTCACTGATCAGTTTGACGAAGTTTGGCTTTGTGTTACAGCTTGTTTTGTGTCTTTGGATGTTAACATAAGCGGCGTATGGGTGTTTAGTCATCGTCAGTACACAAAGTAGCCTATGTACTGCCAAATTAATTTAGGCTGATTTACACGGTACAACTTTTGTCTACAACTCTCGCATGCAACACACTTAGGCCATGTTTTAGAGGTTATTAACACGTGCGCAACTTTTAGCTCACGACACCTAAAAACGTGTACAATTCTCCCGAGTTGCCACTGGAGAGAGCAACAAGCAAAATGGCGGACACCAAATATTCAAAACGCTACAACTTGTTTCAGTTGGACGCAATAGTCATAGGCAAGTTGTAGACTGCAATTCGTGTTCTAAGGGTGGCGAAAACAAGTTGCATGCGAGAGTTTAGGGAAAAGCTGTACCGTGTGAATTGACCTTTCTCGTAGCAAACGTGCGGACAATAAAATCCAAGGTTCTTGTCTATACATCGTCATTTCTTCCTCTGGGAAAGTCAGTTCGGTTAACGTATTTTAAAACATGAAATTAAATAGCCGAATTCATACAAGAAGATGCGAAACCTGTCCAAGACGAAAGATATACATTTAAGAACAAGAAATCCGTTGTCAAAAGCTAAATGAGATAGAGCTTAAGGAAGAGAACGGGTACAAGTAGAGTCATTGATCCCTTCCGACAACGATCGTGTGCAGCCAAAAATTTGCAGTTACTTTTAAAATATTTACCGCGTAGAAGATTAACAACTTCTTTACTTTGCACAAATTAAACTTATCAGGTAGCTCTTTACTTTCGTGAAGTGTCCAGTTGATACCTTTTTAATTTCGTGGAAGTAGTGAGATATGAGAATTACTTTCGTCGGGCTGAAGGGACGAATCTTGATTTCTGCTTCAATCACGTACCACTTTGTTTCCGTCGTTCATAAATTTTGCATTTTCTTTGTCCAAATCAGTCAACGGTAAATTCAGAGATCCACGTTCTTCTTCTTTGTCATCCATGTAAAAAGAATACCAGTATAACCAAAGTTCTGCAAAGAAGTGTTGCTTTTTGTTAAACAAAAAGCAACACTTAAATTAAATTAAATTAAACCACTGATCAATCATTGCGGCTATAAATCAGTTCCCGAAGTGACGTCAGCCTGTTGTCACGCTATAGTAAAACTCTCTTCTCCCTTGCTACAGTGAATGCATAGCACTCGTTTTGGTGCTAAAAATACATTGGGAAAAAACGCATAATTTTATTGAATAGTTTTTAATAAGTTTTCGTCCCGTTCATGTTAGCTTTATGTCAATAAACACTCGCCGTAACTTGTTAGTCGAATCGCTGGATTTTGGCAGCTTCGAAGAAACATGGCCGGGTTCGAAGAAGCAATAGATTGTGTTTGATTCTTGACAAAAAAACAAATACTTTCTGCGAATTATGAGAGTCATAAATTTAGTTGTTTTAATAACATTTTTACTTCAATTCATGCCTTCTGATATTTTGACGCTTGTGTTTGCTAAAGGTATGAAGCTAAAGCCGCAAACTATTTTGCTGCATTCGATCGGTTTTGATCAAAACTAAAATTCCGATGAACTCCGAAAGCAGGTCGATAGTTTGCTTCAAGTTTGATATAGTTACTGCCTACATTTCGATTAACTAAAACTATAGCAATTGTATTTTTTCGCGAGAACTAAGAGATTATAAACCGGCATTTGTTGCTACATTAATAGATCATTGGCTGTACTACAAACTCTAGTTTCAGTTCTTCTCCTTGTTTGTACGCTAAAATCCGCCCCAAGTTACTCGTCCAAATGTGAATTAAAGGCGGGTTTCTTGTCCAGACAAGTTTTTCATCAAGCGTTTTCGTCTGAATAGACAAAAACATGGAAGGGTGATTTGGAGACGCGAAAATTGTCCTCTGCCGGATTCTTATTAGACGAGCTTCTCGTCTGAAGACGAGTTTCCCATCTGAGATGGGTTTCCCATTCTCAACTGACACAGCACCGCGCTGCTCATTTGAATATAGCTGGTGATTAAATATACAATTTGAGTGCACCGCGTCGTTTCACTTGATTCAATTGATGCAGTGTGGCGGCCGACTAGCAATTGCTTGCTTTTCGGTCAAATCGTTTTTTACCATCGCGAACAGTTGTGACAATTGTGAAGGCCATCAAGTAGTGCTGTAGTGATTCAAGACCCGAGGAAAATGAAATAGAGCTAAGTAGTATTTATACGTGATGTTTACAGTTAAATAGTCGAATAAGCCAGTCACCAGCTCAAATATATTGACTCACCAAAACAACGTAGTGACACTTTTGGTTCAACTCTCTCTTTATAAGTTCTTGAAAATTAGACAGCTTCTTTTCATATTTTTCTTGACAAAGAACTTGGAGAGTATTAACAGTATTTTGATTGCTCTTTGAGTTTTAAGACAGGCCTTGTCTTTGCGTAGTTGAGTATTTTCGTCTTTACCGAGGCTTGTAAATAATGATTTCTTCTCTGAAGCGTTTGAAGGTTCTTCCGACAGCCTGCGATGTCACGTCGTCATCTCTAACAGCCGAAAACGTTTGGTGGCGGGAAACATCACACCGTCATCTGCCGGGAGATTAGGTGAGGGTTGGATCATCAAGTAAAAGCATTTTGCGAGAGTGCGTTATGAAAACTTGATAACACAATGCTATAATTTACAAATAAAGAATGTTCCCCAACTTAGAACTCGATACCAGATGAAGCCTACATACTCTATAGCGGGTAAACAATTGCTTTTATTTACTTTTTGATATTCCGCACAACACGGTGAGGGCACCTATTGGATAGTATTACAGGCTGCTAATATTAACGATTTCTACTCGAAAGTTCAATACAAAACCACAATTTTTTGCACCAGCATTTGTATTTTGTATATGGCCGTTTTAAAGTTTACGAAACTCCACTTCAAGGGCAGTCGCAATGAGTTTTGTCGGAACAATTATGTTTCTAGTATTTATTATGTCACCGATGTCGTTAGGTAAGTTGATTAATCTCAGAATTAAAGAACATAAATTTGTGTAATTTACTGATATTCCGCGGATCAGTCCATTTAGTGAAATATCTCAGCAGTCAAAGACATATCATATGTATCACTTACCTAAACAGATATTCAGTGCAAATAGAAATCTCCATTGGTGAGGACATTTCTTCTCTATTTCTCTGTGGTAAGACCTCTCTAAAAAATTATAAACATCTCATTTAGGAAAGAGTTAACAAAATTAAAATCAAGTAATCATGATTTCATGATTGAAAGAAGATATTGCTCGCCATCGAATCAAGGGAAAAACGCCTTTGTCCAGTTTGTGAAACCCAATCAATTGAAGATTGAAAATACTCTAATTTTGATTGCCCATTTTACAACGAAGATAGGAATAGCCCATTTCCGAATTACGCTCTACTGCCGACAAACAAAAGCATCGAGTCGAGGCCAAGTGCTCAAAAGTACAACAAATGTATGAAAAGTGAGCACCTAGCCTCGACTTGATGGTTGTGTTTGTGAGCAGTGGAGCGTAATTCGGAAATGGGCTATTGTCATGGGCTGAACCCGCGGAATGGCGGCGGAAACACAAAATTGTCCAACTTTACTTCACAAATAAGCGCTCAAAAGGAAGGGCCTTTATTAAGACTTATATGATGGATTTTCTAAGTAGTTTTCAATTCTGGTGCAGTTAGCCGTTTCTCATTTGCGAATTCTATATCAATCTAAAATGACCCGTTTTCAGTCAGTTTATGTCCAGTACAAAAATGCGGACGAAAAGGGAGGAGGAGGGGGGGGGGGGATCTATTTGATAGCTAGCTCGCCCTAGGCCCAAAACGGATGGCACTGAAACGAGGTTGAACTTCAAAACAAGATGGCAGACGCACTGATATTGCGGATATGGAGTGTATTGACGGTCGGAAATATTCTCCTTTCCCTGCTGTTTCTACTTCTGTTGCACTACCTTGTAGAGATTTACCAGTTCAGGGGAATGCCTCCCGGTCCACGGCCCTACAGCATTCCGTTTTATGGTGATTTTTTAATGTTTGATCCCGGCCGGGGTTTGAGTCTGTTTGAGAGCACACAGAGGTGAGTCAAGTGAAGCGAGGAAATGGATTCTCAGACTTTAAGCTAGATCAGATTTATAATGTGGTGATGCATGATCAGCGTGGAGCACGTGTGTTCTCTTGGAAGTATGTCCCGTTTCCATACATTAAAATTGTTGACGTTATTTAAATGAGTCACTTAGTATAGGTGGATTTCAGATGACGTCATTGTCTACATTTTGCCTCATTAGCATAGATTGAACCAAATTTAATAGTGCATAGCACAATACGTATTCACTGACAATTTTAGCTTGATATATCAAATAGTTTTGGAGAAATGATTGTTTGGAAATGTCAAAAATTACAAAGTTCTGTATGGCTGGAGGCAACGTCTGCTGAAATCCCTGTAAAACACTGTAATTTATATTATAATAATAAAATGGTTTTAAAATGCTCCTATCACAAGCATGTAATTTCTGTCAAATCCCCATATATACCCAGCCTGTGCCATCACCAGCATTAAGTTAGATCCATCCATAGCCACTAGAGGTCATATTGCATATATTGGCCAATTAAATCAAAGTAGAGTTGAACTATGACAGAATGAACTCTATTTACTTTATAGAACAAATTTTTAAATGCCATACAGCTATGATTTTATTCGGCTACATTAAGGCCTTTTGACCTTAACAGGTCGAAACTTAACTAGAATGAACTCTAGTTCTATTAAAATAGAAGTTATCTGTATGGATATGGGTGCAAGGCCTCATCCTATCCAAAATTTTGCTATTTCTTCTGTCTACCTACTCCGTTTGTTTTACCTGTTGATAATTTTTTAAGCATTGTCTAATTACGATCAGGATACTCACTGAATTATTTATATTTTACAGTCTAATGAAATACTATGGTAGAATATTCTCCTTACGGCTGGGAAGTTTTCAAGTAGTTATAGCTGCAAACTCTGAGAGTGTGAAAGAAGTTCTAATTACAAAGTCAGCAGACTTTGCTGGTAGACCTCCGCAGGCTTCTTATTTTTATACAACAGTCGGTGAGTCTGTGTTAATTTTACATCTAGATAAACTGTAACATTAAGCTAGTTTCTGAAACTACTAAATTGGCTAATGAACTTTTGCTCTAGATACTGTATATATAATAATACAACTTACACTGGACAATGTTTAACAACAGTTATAATATTTTAATTCATTATCTGTAAGTACTCGGATTTATTACTGGTACAATCGTTTTTTCATAAATGAGCCAAGAACAGTTAATGATTTACAATCAGCTGCTTAAACATCACATTAGAAAGGATTGGAATTGACCACAAGTTTCTCTTCTAACATCAATCACTGCATCATGGTCTCCCTGTACTAACTATGACTGCATGAGCACACCAAATGGTTGTATACGTTTTGAGTACACTTAAAAGTATGGTGAGAACAAAAATCTATCAAAGTTGAACTCACGTTATTTTGCTTCAGAAAAAGTACTTTTTGAGGAACGTAGTGAGTTTCACCGAACATTCTTCAAAAAGTTCTTTTTCTTGATGCAAAGAATACTAAATTTGCTTAACCCTTTCAGCCCCAAACACAACATATGATGCTGTTAAATTCTCTTAAGCTGTACCCATACTTTCCTTTTAAAGAGTTTGTGAGAATTTACTTTTCTTCTTAGGTAGTTTGCTGTGTGTGATCAATTTCTTTTTTCTCACAACCAAACAACCTCTTTTGAGTAGATGATGTAAGGAGAAGATAAGTGTGGACAAACTGGCTGGGGATGAAAGGGTTAATTGCGGATTAAATTGTATTGTTAAAGATGTATCAGATTAGTTAAAGACTTTGGGAGATTATAGCAGTTTGCAGCAGTTTTCTGTTGATTCTCTCACACATCCAACACCGGCTCCCACTTGCTTTTCACATTTCTATCATAATGCCACTGAACTTTTTGAAAGACATACTCATGCCATGGTAGATTGCCGCCAGTTGTTGTGTTAAAGCAGCTTTTCAGTTTCTCGATCCCTGTACTCCCATCACAGTTTTTGTTGTCATGGCAACTTAACAGGGCCTCGATTATATCCTGTCTTTAGCATTCAACTGCATTTTACACAAAAAATGAGGTCGATAACCTCCATTTTTTTGTGTTGAACTTGTATGTACAACAAGGAGTGTATTTGAGGGTATTTAATTTTTGGATATCCTACAATCAAGTTTTGGTGCCTTCTTAAAGTTTCAGAAAATTAAGGTGGCGCCAAACTGCGACAGTACAATGTTTTCCTTTTTGTGCAAACAAATTTAATAAAATCATAAATAGGGGTCATCAAACTCATTCTTGTGTTACGTGTAGCTAGATGCTAAGAATAGGATGTTTCAGATACCCTGTAGGGTTACTATGGAAACAGAACATTTAGTTGAAGTGCAGAGATTCTGTAACACCGTTCAGCCGGCAAAAACTGGCAATAATCCGTCATGATAAATCAGAAAGACATTCTGATTCATAAATTTTAGTTACACAGAAAAATGGGAACAGATGGGAGTCACTTTAAAACAAAACCAAACAAACCAGAAACAAAAGAGCCACTGTGAGTCACAACTAAACAATAAGAGACAGAATTTTCAAATCAAAGATGCACTTATAGACCGTATGCATAATACGCCCCAGTGGCCATAAACAATAACTTCAAGTCGAGGTCAGTTTCCAAATTCTCATATATTTGCTTTATTTCTGCCTGACCAGCCTCGACTCTAAGTTTTTGTTCATGGTCACTGGGGCGTATTATGAAAATGGTCTATTAAATCTTATCACCGCCTTTCTCACAAACCTTTAATCCACGGTTTAACTTTAATAACGACTATCCTATCCAATTTCTATTCTAGTAATTCATTAAATCAATAGTCTCTCCATTCACTCATTCATTTTTTCATCCATCCATCCATCCATCCATCCATTCATTCATTCATCCATTCCATTTGTTCCTTCAATAATATTCCTTCCTCATTCAATCGTGAGTTTATTTGTCATATGTTTCCCTTTTAACCCATTAATTTATTTGAAAGGCTGTTCGCTCATTTATATACAGACAAAAATAATGACTGTGAAAGTTATTTATTATGCCCTTTGCTACCTTTTTTAGTTGACGGTGGGTTCACTAAGTTTGGGCCTTATACCAAGTGTTCCAAGTCTTGTGGCGGTGGAGGAACCCAGAAACGCTCGCGGTCGTGTACCAAACCCAAACCTCTGTTTGGAGGGAAGGATTGCGTCGGAGCTCTGGAAGAAACAAGAGCTTGTGGAGAAAAGCCCTGTTCCCGTATGAGCATCTAAACGGCTACCCTGCTGGCGGAGCCTTTCTTTTACCAGCTTGACGAGCACAAAAGATAGCCTCTGCCGCAATCGTGGCGTTGTCCAAAGATCATAGGAATATAATGAGCTCGTAACGTATCAGCAGTCATATCCAATGTGCAAATGCAACAAATAATACCGATTCAAAACCTGTTTGACAAGTTTCGCTTCGGCTACGATTCTGACAGAAAGCTCGCGCGTGCTCAACAGAAAAATGCCACGATTTCTTCAGAGCCTATCTTTTTCGTAATTCGAGCTCTGTTAGCAGGGGAGTAAACGAAGTAATGAAGCTAGTTTAAAGAAATCTGTTATTAAGTATGTGTAAAGAGGGTAATTTTTTTTTAGGATAGGAGGGAGGGGGGGATATCAAACAATTACTCAAGTTTTGGGGGATACGAAACAAATAGACAATATTTTGGGGGAGGTGGAACCGAAACATGAAATTAGCTTTGTCATGATGGAAGAGCTCAAACTAGTATTTTTCAATACGAATCCTTGTTATCTAGTAAAGCAAACAGCCAAGCTTCCGTTTATGAAATTTTCAACTTGGCCATCTCATTCTGGTAAAATTATATTTATTGGAAATAATTCATTTGCAACAGCTTTTTATTAATCTAACTTTTATTTCTTATTCCTTATTTGTAAAACATAAAAAATTGACAAGATAATTATTATGAGGTCTGACTATCTAAACTTATTGTTGTCATTTATTGTCTGTAAGTATACTCTACTTTAGGTCCCTTAATTGCTTAATATTTGATATATTCAAAGATGTATCATAAGATATAATACATACAATGGGTCAGTTGGCACAAACTCTTGCTGTACTTAAAAAAAAAATTGTCTTTCGTTTAGTATATCTTCAAACCAAGTAACACGAAACTAAATACTGAGGATATATGTGTTTTTCAGTCGACCTCTGCTTAACCCTCTCTCTCAGGTGGTATTTTTGCACCCCTTCCCTATCAGGAGGGGGGCCCTCCTCAATTTAGCTAACTAATCATCGATTGGCTTGAAACTTTGCATGCATATAGAAAACTTGATCATAGTTGTTAATCGATAATTTGTTTAACTTTAATTGGTAATAAATTTGCATAATTGAATAAATTATGCCGTTACCTTGGATCTCTTTTGGTACAAAAGTAAGAGAATCTAAACCGCTCTCGTGAACACGTAATAACTCTGAACTACTTAAAGCATTTACTAATATTTTAGGTATTTTACCAAAGTATTTGTATCAGGCTTTTAATTTGAGAACGTAATTATAACGATTTTTCAAAGGCTATCGCGGATTTATAGAGGTTTTGTATGGAAAGCCTTCATTTGAGCAAGAAATTAGTTGACCTAAAGTTTAAAAGTAAAGCAACCGACAAAAAATATTTTATGTCTAAAAGATTTTAGGAACATAGGCAATATTGTGACAAAAGTACAAAATACGAAAATCAAAATTAGGAAAAAAAACTTATTTTTGCTGCCACCCCTTTCCTCTCCCCTCTTTCCCCCTCCTGAGAAAGAGGGTTAAGAACTACTGGGAGAGCATCAACTTTCATGTGACACAGAAGATGAAGCAAAGGTCCAGAAAAGGCTCAACTAAACTTTGCTCTCAAAAATAATTTATTTTGCTGCAAGTACTGCTCGTGAAAGCTGCTTGTTCTGTTCATATGCTTGTTGTTTTGATTAAAACACATTGCATTTATTAATTGAACTAGAAAAGTGGTATCTTTAGCTCTTCTATTTAGTTTTCAATAGTCTTTAGATACAAACAAAAAATTATTACTTTCTTTTAAAAAAATATTATAGAAAACGCTGAAAATGATCTTGCTAACGATATCAAATCAACATAAACCAATCTAGAAAGGAACCAATTACGTTATTTCTGAGTTTGTGTTGACCGGCCCTTTTTTGCATCACTGCAGAAAACAAATTTTCACACTGGTATTTAAAACCGAAACCTAACCTGGGCGCCTTCGGGGCCCTAGTAACAAACTACACAAGGAAAATATGGTAAATACTGCACTACAAACATTTAGGTAATGAATAATAAGATCTAATATCAGCGATTGTGATACTTTCAGTTGATGGTGGATGGTCCAAATATTCCTCCTGGAGCAAATGTACAAAGACATGTGGGGGAGGGACTCAGGAGCGTTCACGTACTTGCACAAACCCCCCACCCGCCCACGGAGGAAAGAAATGTATTGGTCAGTCCAAGGAGACCAGAGTTTGCGGCGCAGCAAAATGTTTAATTGGTACGTACATTGTATGGCAGGCGGCCGTGTTGGCTATAGTCATCTTCTATCCAACAAGTATGAGCTGAACATATGTTTTCTAAATACCAAGTCAAGATATACTTATTTTTTTAAAATTTTGTGTAAACCGAACGGGATTTAGTGTAAACTAAGCTGAAATGAAAGACTGCATTCGGTTTTAAGTTGTATCTGTTTTGTTTTAGAAACAGCTGTTTTCCATATAAGGCATGATTGATGTAATCATCAGTTGTTGAACCAGTCAGGGTTTGTATTTTTAAAAGAAATAGTAGTATCTAACATTAGGTTTTAGTATTTTCAGTTGATGGTGGATGGACCAAATATTCCTCTTGGAGCAAGTGTACAAAGTCCTGTGGGGGAGGGACTCAGGAGCGTTCACGTACTTGCACAAACCCCCCACCCGCCCACGGAGGAAAAAAATGTATTGGCCAGTCCAAGGAGACCAGAGTTTGCGGCACAGCAAAATGTTGGATTGGTACGCATGGTAGGCGGCATTTGGTATTTTAAAACTCTTATTTGGCAAATTGGTCTTAAAAGTAACATGGGAACTTAAAAAGTTAAGACGTGTTGCAAGCTAAGTACCAACGTACACGAGACGAAGAAAATGGAAACTAACAATGCTATTGCTATTGTGATTCCTGGAGTGTTAAGCTGACCACATTGCAAGAGGCGAATCGATTTATTTGGTTTATGGGAAACCTAATTGCATTTTGTTTGGGCGGGAACAAAATCACTTCCATCGCCGATGCTTTGATTAATTTTTCCCGTCTCTTTTTCAGCACCACTCTGATTTTACTCCCAGATTGAGCAAAAACTAGAAACAATAATAATACCCCCCAAATCCTAGCCATCCACAACAAAGGAGCTGACGATTGCGAGTCTTCGCCTAAAAGCTAAAGAACAATTTCTTATACACCCCATCGACCATAAACAATAATTTGAGTCGAGAACAGTTTCCAGAAATACAGCTAATGTGTGAGAGCATGGAACTTCGAGGATTTTTCACATTATATTTAAAAGTTCCACGTCCAACAGCTGCTCATCGTCCAAACATTCCATCCCATAGTTTAGTTACATTTTTGTGTTTGCCAGAAAAATAATTAAAACTTCTTCTATCTGCATCTTAACTGAAGAACGGCCACATCGTGGATCTGTTATTATTATTTATTGTTATTATTATTATTATTATTATTATTATTATTAGTAGTAGTAGTAGTAGTAGTAGGTAGTAGTAGTAGTAGTAGTAGTAGTAGTAGTAGTAGGTAGTAGTAGTAGTAGTAGTAGTAGTAGTAGTAGTAGAAGTAATTGATGGTAGTAGTAGTAGTAGTAGTATTAGGTAGTAGTAGTAGTAGTAGTAGTAGTATTAGTAGCAGTAAAAGTAGTAGTAGTAGTTTAAGTAGTAGTAGTAGTAGTAGTAGTAGTAGTAGTAGAAGTAATTGATGGTAGTAGTAGTAGTAGTAGTAGTAGGTAGTAGTAGTAGTAGTAGTAGTAGCAGTAACAGTAGTAGTAGTAGTAATAGTAATAGTAGTAGTAGTAGTAGTAGTAGCAGTAGCAGTAATAGTAGTAGTAGTAGTAATAGTAGTAGTAGTAGTAGTAGTAGTAGTAGTAGTAGCAGTAAT
>JAOEHT020496562.1:0-16806 GCA_025448195.2 Parazoanthus atlanticus | reverse complement strand
CAAACAATATCGCAATTAGCACCTTTCTGCATTCCTTGCCGTTGGTCTGCCTAGTTCTTACTCGGACCATTACTTAATATGTTAGATCATCAAGATTGATCTCTGTTAAATAGGCATAAGAAACTCTAAATTGTAAATAACTGAGAAAATCAGTTGTAAATCTGATTAAGTCTGACAAAATGCATAGCTTAGGGTAATAAATTAATTCTAGCTGACATAGTCTTGTGCTGCTTACTGGATCATTACAAAAATACTCAGTCTTAGAAAATGACAGATTACAAGCAGTCCTTATTTTTCCTCTTGAATTTGCCAATCTGTGAAAATGAATTACAAAACCCGGCATGCGGAAACTGGGACAAGAAAAATCAAGAAAAGAGGAAGAGAGAAAAATAGGGATTACAGACAACCTATTATTTAAAATTAAGCCACGTTTCCCAGGCAATGCAACATTGTGATTGGTCAGTTTCTCTCCCTCTTCTCTTGATTTTTCTTGTCCCAGTTTCCGTGTACTGGCTTTCGCGATTTCTTTTCCACAGCTTGATGAATTCAAGAGGAAAATTAGGGACTGCTCATGGTCTAAAAAAAAAGAGCAATACATCTTATGACACTGATTTACCTGATGCTAGTCTTTCCAGCCTTGAACCATGCTCTGGTGGAATAGCATACCTATGATGAAGAAGAATGAATATTAGATCCATATTTTCTTGTATGTTTTGCTAGAATATCTTCATGTGGCTCTAAAGCCTCTATGCAGATTAAACTGAATAGCTTGATTGTGATGGCTCTTGATCATAAGTACTGTCTATTAATCACAATGAAACTTTTTCTAAAAATTTCAATTTTGCAATACATGTAGCCAAATTTTATTTTTGCTAGAATATTTTTAAGGTTATACCAGGCAGCTACATAATGCAGTCCTGATGGCTCAATTTGATTGTACAATCATGTAGGAAGGCAGTGTGGCTGAGTGGTTTAAAGTGCTGACTCGTAACCGGAGATCCCAAGTTCAAGTCCTCTGCCCGCCAGCCACGCTGGTGTACAGTAAATAGCCTTCTGGCCAGCCTTCCTGCCAGTTGGGGTTTTTAACCCTTATGATTTATTGTGTGTAACATGGCACTGAAAAGCCCCTTAGGAAAGCTGTCATTAGAATGTATTTTTTTGTTATTTTAAGTCCAAATGTTGGCCTCATCCCCAAAGACAAAGACCTATAAGGCTATATCACTTTTCAGTTGAACATTTGATGCCAAAGACTTTGCGACAATAAAATTTCTTTTTGGTAAAATAGAACAGAGATCTGAGACATGTCTCATCCAGTCATCTCGACATTAAAGTTCAACAAAGTTATCATAGACTGTCCAATTTCAGACGGCCTCGAGAATTCCTTCATTCAATTACTTCAAAATTGAACAGCATTGAATCCTATTACATTTACTAACAGTTATGGCTGTAGATTATTCTCTCTTTGCCGCCCCTTAACAGTCAAATTGTAGTGTAATCAGTAAACAATTTGTTTAGAGTAATCGACAAAGAATTCCAAAGCTTGTGGACATTTGTGAATTGTGCACTTGTGAACTGATGTTTTACCTGTTCCGGCTGCAGTCTCCGAAAGAGAATTGAGGAAAAATTACATTTTTTTCATGAGGTTTCTCACTCTAGCTTTGTTGGGTGCTCATTGTTTTAGTACCGATATCTGCAGATATTTACCTTGAGATTAACGCTCTGATTTTTCAATAACGACGGTGTAGACACATGTTTGCGAGGACACCACCAGTTCTTGGTATGCCGGCGTCACAATAGTTCCGGTGGCATAATAGTAAAAATGGACGCCATTGCTTGGCAATAATGCAATATAATTACAATGTACTAGCATGTTTTTAAAGGCTTTATTGTGGTATATATCAACATTTGAGCTGTCGTCTGCTAGTTTAGAATCAGCGCCTTTAAAACCAGCCGATTGTTGTGAGCCTTACTGTTGTGTGTGTCTTATGAACACAACCGTAAACTCTAGTGCAAGAGAAACTTGAGCGCGCATGCTTGACCGCAATCACAGTTGAACATTATAACCTTCTTTTCTTTATAAGAACAACTTTATAAAAACACCGAGGCTAAATCAGTTTTTCCCCAAATTTTATGAGCAGGTAAGACAAAATTAAGAACACGGCTTGGTTCTTTATAGAATAAAATAGAAAAAGCGCGTTTATTTTTATTGACATGTCTCCAGAAAGTAAGAAATTTCATTTGGTTCTTTCTTTGATTTTTGTGGCGGTAACTAATCAACGATCGCCAGTAACAACTGCACGGTTACTCAAATTGCTATTGTTCAAAATCGTTAATTAAAATTTCGCAATTTTATTTCTAACACAGGCAAGTTCAAAAAAGTTTTCTGCACGGTATTCGAAAAGCTGTGTACACATACTGTACCGAAGAACGACAATTCGAATCCTTTTCAAGAGTGTGAAATAAATGGGTACGCGTGATACTGGCGCAAGGATGCAGCTGTTCTGAAAAGTGCATTAACCAGTGTGTTTTTTCTCTGTATACACATTTGAATTGGACTGAACTGTGACTGAAAGTAGACCGCCATTTGACAGTGATTTGTTATGAACTTGTGAGACGAAATGTTGGTTAATAACGTTGACTTCGCTGTATTTCCTGTCACAAAATCGTATCAAACTTCGATCAGTTGCGGTATTCTATTCATCAAATAGGAAACTTTCCCTTTACATTTTTAAAATATAATCATACATCCCGGATTGCAACAAACGGACTTTCTTAGTTGCGCAACAACGCTTTTGTACTAATAGGACACGTTATCGCAACAGGATACTTCCATGATTAATTAAGTATTGCGATCTGACGTTTTGTTCTTTTTTTGCCTCATTATTTTGTAGCATGAGTCACGGCGCGCACGTAAATTGTTGAGTATTGATTGGATTCACGCAACTATTGCAGCGTCAATGATTTGTATTATTTGTCAGAAAATTGAAATTTAATGGAAACTTAGTTTAGCTTTAATTTCGCAGTCGCTTTGGATCTCGGCCAAGCTGAATGTAGGGCAGGTTTAGAGAGGCTTCCATGTTATTTTACTTTGGTGAGACAATTGAAGCGAAGAAAAAATAATTTTGATGTTTCGGGGAAAAATATTCTTACTGTAGGCTAAAAAATCAATTTCACAATGAATGATTATAAAACCATGGGGACGTGATTCTTTTCTATAGACCACCTAACGTTTTTGCTTTGCCTTTTGGCACCAATTCCGAAGCGAACAAGACTTTTCGTAAGTTAAAATTACGACAAACCGCTGCTAGCAGGTTTAGATTTACTTTGGAAAAACTGCGTAAACACGAGAAAAAATAAATCCGGGCTCGTATTCAGCAGTTTACAATGAATTTTTCCCAACGAGAATAATTAAATCAGGAGCGCATCTTGCCTCGGGGCAGATATCGTGTAAATACAGCCGGAAAAGTTTGCAATATTTTAATGCTGTCTATTTGGTCAGCTTATAAACTCGACTTTTAGTACAATGTTGAATTGGTCACACCTTTGCGAACGCATTGCGCAACTTTGTAGGAGAAAGGGGGAGTTTTGTGTTTTTCGGTTGAAATTTCTCAAATATTAGATTGAATTCAACATTTGAGTGTTGGTATTTACCGCGGCTGCACTTTAAGAATATGATACCAGCAGCTGTTCTTTTATGACGGTAATGATACAATGCAATATCTTACAGCGGAAAGGGTCCGTAGTACAGGTGTAGGTGTGTTGTTGACCCTAGTCCACCACTCAGGTGTGGGGTGTCTTACTGTAACGCCATTTAGTCTATTTTTATGTGCTGTTCATTTGACAGCGGTTTTTAATTCCAGTTTTAAGGTATTCAAATTCTAAAGCCGCTCAAAGTCGCCGGTGTCCTGAAATGAGAAATAGTGTACGAAACTGACAAATCAATTTGCGCTCGTCCCACTTTGTCACTTGTACCAGTAAATTTGTATTTCTTTATTGCAAAACAGTGCGACTAACGCAATTTGATTTTACCTAGTTAAATTCCCATTATTACCCGTTCTCTGGGTGTTAAATTTTCAATGGTTGTTTCATATACGTAAATCGATTGCATTAAGAAGGGTGTTCGCGTGTTTGGTTTTAAAGTACTCGTCTCCGAAACGGCTATTTTGGAATTCGAGTCTTTAAATCCCGAGCTGTCATGGCGGCCAAAGGATTGTATGGGGCTTACACTCGTGAACAATGCACTCGCTAAAATAATCACAACTACTAAGGCGGGCAGATGGCAGCGGACAGGTGGTCTATTCAATGAATGACTGACCCTTTCACAACTCTGACCAAACCGGCTTTGTTTACAATGATAATTTTTATCAACGACCGGTCAAAACGTGCATTTGAGTACGCCGTACCCATCAGCCCTTGCGTGCTTGTCAGGAATCACAGCTGGCTCACAATTAATTTACTATTTTCATCAGTGTCTTAAAAACAACGAACACTCAAAGTTATGAATATTGATGCAAGTTCTTTAAAATTATTTTGTCAATTTCACAACTTGTAGCAACTTGTTACAAGTATACTGTTCACGTAGATTAGCCGACTGCGGTAGAAATTGACTTTGACTTCCGTTTGCGGACCACGCGGATTCAGCACTAAAGAGGAAAATTGAAGTAAAATCTAATTTAATTCCTCTGCTGTCATTCATGCATGGCGCGTAGGTGGAGACTAGGCATTGTTCTTAGGTTATGAATGGGATTTGAATCGATGAAAGTGTCACTGCGTCGCACTCTTTCTCGGGCCTCGAAAGTGTTCACTTCACATAAGCCGGCGCTTGTAAGCAACTGGCCAACAGAGTAACAAACCGCTTTACTCTCGGCTGGAGCCACTTTCACTAACAGAGGTGTGAGCAGTTAAAGATCATTTCATTGATTGTTTAATCCAGTCGTTTTATTTAGCCAAGGCGAGTTTTGTTTTTACAACTCGATGAATGCCTGTAGTGAAAATGTTTTGGTCCTCTTCTGTTTTGTAGGATGACCCCGGAGACTACTATACTGGACACCTTAAGTACGGAGTTTGACACTTTTCAGCCGTCACTTTTCAAAAGCTTTTCCGATGATTGTTCGAGCGACGAGGAAATGTGCAAGAATCCCGAAGAGCAGATGTGGAGGAGGTTTACTCTACCCCCAACGCCTCCTATTACACCGGCCTCATCTCCTCTCTCTTCGCCTGTTGCCGATTTCGCTGACAGAGCTCAGCCATTCTGTGCTCAAGGGTTGGACGATGAACTTGTCTACTGTGAAGAGACCTCCATATACTCGCAGGAGGACGAACTCAAAGACATTCTTATAAAGGACTGCATGTGGAATGGGATCGCTTATGAGAAGGACAATTCAGACAGACAACGTGTTCCCAGTCAGCTCGACAGAGCAAGACTACTGTGTCAAACGCCACCACTGGGCGACTTTAACTCGCGGATTTTAAGTGTGGATCCGTCGGAAATCTTCCCGTTTCCCTTAAATGGTGAACCAGAAGACCGGGAAAGTTTACCGCCAGGAATTGAACATTCAGACTCAGGTAAAAAACGTTTTTAAACCGTTTAATTTAAAATAAATAGCATTAATATTTGTACGTAGTTCAACTATGAGCTCTGATCGATCTCATAGTTCCGTAGTATTTGATTGATTGCGCTTAACACTTTTTAACAGTACCAAATGCAATTGCAATGAGTTATGTCTTCAATTAGAGAACACGTGTCCTAACGTTATTTAATTTTTACGCGCTTGCAGAGGAGGAAGTCGAGGTCGATGTCGTTACTATAGAGAAAGCAATCAAGCGAGAACCACAGGTCGAAGCGACCAATGAATCAAATGAAACACTACCACCCATGGCTGAGCGAGATGATATCCCTATCACTTCGCCTGATGTCTCTGGTGCTGAAGATGCTGACGACGAAAAAACTGCCTTAACTGGGAAAATACGAGTGAAAAAACGACGAAAATCGTACAGCGAAGAGTCAGGATTACATTTGCGACAGCGTAGCAAGGAGTCTAAAAATAGCAGCTCGTCCGGAGGCGAAAGTGATGAGTCAGAGAATGATTCTGAATTTACGCGGGCTACTCACAATGTTCTTGAAAGAAAAAGAAGGAACGATTTAAAGCTGAAATTCCAGCGACTTAGAGACTCTGTTCCTGAGCTGAAGGACAATGAGAGAGCGCCGAAGGTGTCCATTCTGAGGAAATCGTGGGAGCATATTGTTCACGTAAAAGAACAGGAGAAAAAGTTAGCTGCAGAGTTGGAAAAGCAAAAGAAACTTAATGGATTATTGTTGAAACGACTTCTAGAGTTGAATCAAGTTGCTCATTGAAACGTGTTTATCGATCCGTTAAGGGTTATTAACACGAACTGAGAAATTACAAAATAGACAGGCTCCTTTATTTCGAGTTCCATCGACTCTTTGTACACAAGTTAGTGTAAGTACCGTATGAATTAAATTTTTGCTGGTTCAATTTACAGCAACTCGTAAAGAACGAAATAAGAAATAGAGATAGAATTGACATAGATATAGAAATGTATATAGAATTCACACAAAATCTGCAAATAGTACATGTATCAAAACGTATTAAGCGTAGATCGCTTTTTTTATAACACTGCTTTCGCGTAGTATTTGAATGAATGAATGGGGGATTTCGCAACCATAGTTTTGAGGTTTGGTTCCCAATTCAACGCACACTTTGTAAAAAAATTCACTACGAAATGTACAAAATAAAAATTGAAATGCACCCCGCTCAAATGTAACTTCAATGTATGACCAGTCCAGAACTAAAACACGAAAGCTTTGGAACACTCTTCGGTTTCTAACAGTAAAGCTTTTTTCTTTGTTCTTTGGACAACTAAAAGCTGCCTTCGCTCGAATGAATGAAAGAAATTTGCATGTTTACACAAGAATAGACACAACAGCATAAATTAGCATTTCGTTAAGACATGTTTGCTCGCTTTTTGTAATAACTGACAAGTTTCACAGCAACTTCTTGCTTGCCATTCAAATACTAGACCGTGCAGTTATTGGCGCTTGGCCCTTTGTCCCACGAGAGGAAAGGAAATTTAAAGCCATTTCAACGTTGTACGTTTTCGGTTCTGCTGTTTTTCGATAAAAACAAAACGTCGACTTTTTGAAAAAACTCTTGCATTAATCACACAGGTTAAAAGGTGCCCCGCTGTGAAATTGAGAGATCGCTAAAAAGTTGCACTCATTATGAAATGTAAACTATTACATGTTTTGCTTATACCATCAATTTGAAACTTATATCTTTTAATTTAATAATTTCGAATGGCTACAACATCAACTAAAGCTAATGAAAGTTAAACAAAAAGGAGAGAGAGCTTGTTATTAAATGCGACCATTGAAATAAAGATCTAGACAGACGCCGCGCAAAGATATTAGAATTTAACCTCAGTCATAAGCGATTGTTGAGCAAGCGTCAGAGTTTATAGCTTGTTTAGACTTTCTGAAAGCCTCTTTCATTATTGGAATCGCGTTTAAAGTGGACAAGCATTTTAAAAGAGATTTGGAGTAGGACGAAAAATACCCAAAAGTTGTTTGAAAACTTTTGAAAAAGTTTAAAGAGACCCCAAGCAAATTTTAAATTCTTAAAAACAATTCAATCTCCGGCTTTGCTTGTACAATAAGCAACTTGGCAATTTGACGTTTGGCTGTATCAACATTCAATATTCATTCAATTACACACAGCAAAGTTAAATGATGAAGAGGTGCGAATAGCGCTGGATAATGTCGTGTCGAGGGAGGGAGACGATAGAAAAAATATTGCGGAATATTAGCACCTCATATCTCGCACACTCCTACACGCGCGCTAAACAAACCAAAGTTCCGGTCGCGCTTAGTATGTTTGCATATATTCAACTAGTAAAAGGTGGTTGTTGAATTGTTATGCAAATACTAAGTTGAAGGCCAGGTGTCGATTCTATAGAACTAAAATAACCCTATTGTTTCGTGCAGCTGTCGTCTCCACAACTGACTGACTGCTTGCAACGTAAATTAGCTTTGAGACTTGAAACACATCGTTTGCGTCTCGTATTTGTCTTCTTTGAAGGCTTAATAACTAGTTTCACTCAATTCCATAGTGTGGTTTTGAGTCAATCCAGAAACTGACTTAACCTAATCGAAACTTAATCTTCGCGTTATTGTATTACGAGATTTTAATTCGGACTAAGTGAAGTCTTAATGGCTGCCAAAGACATGACATATCTGCGGTTTATATTTTTTGCAGTCTGGATCTCGAGGGTGTTTCCAAATTTAACTGTATACGTTTCAAATATATTTGAACCGGTCAAAATCTTGGCAGTTCAGTCTGAAATTGTTTTTAAGGCGCTCTGTTATTGTTCACACAAACTTGTATCTAGAAAATCCATTTTATTTAAGAACACTGAAGAAAACATGGGAGACCAAGCTTAGATTTTCGTTCAAGCATTCGAATTCCTTTAGCTTATCTAGGGCTCCAGCTGTTTTGAACTAACTTTGATTGTAAATAAAATAGACTCGAGTTGATTATTTCGTGTGCTTAATTATGATCGGAAGCAAACACTGTTTATAAACTCGGCTGTTTGGATATTAGACGATCGCCTCATCTGCTGAAGTCGCACGATCAGTGAATTTTAATTTCCGTTAAAGAAAAGAGTTTTTGCAAATTGTCCTTTCTTGTCTTTACTGCATTTTTTGAAAATTTTTTGTAAATAATCGTAGCGTAAATAAAAACTGTGCAAAATTGAGAAAAGTAATTAAAAGCCAGAAAATTAAGAAAAGGAATCATAAATATTGTTAATCTGTGAAGTTTTCACTTCTAACAAGAATTGGAGTGGTGAAATGGGTATAGCTTTAAGCAGTTAAAGCTGCGCGCTCACGTCACGTCAGATGTTTTTGTGCTCGTTTTATTTTACAATAATTATTCACTGCCGGAGCAAAAATAAAGCGAAAACTTAAACCACTGGGCAGGTGGAGTTATAACTGAAACCGTTTTACGGCTCATTGGCCATGTCAACTTAGGTTATGCAAAGACATTTGCTTTGTTCCTGTTTACCAAGCCGTGCAAAGAAATGGCTTCCCGTATCTACATTATAATAGTTTCCTTGATTGATGGCGTCCCGCGCAGCGCGTGCCGGCACTACGCCAAATCAAAGTATGACAATAGAGATTGGGCAATGAGAGAACTGTGACATCCCCAAGGGAACCTTCAATGCACTTCATCTACGGCCTACAGGACTTTGTATTTGCGATTGTTTTTAGCTATCGAAAAATCCTGCAAAACCCAATGTGTAAATTCGCATTTTAATGATCGCTCGTCAATCCCTAACGAGGCAAATGCGCGAGAAATGAAGTCGACCTTTGCGTCTCTGCAAAGCCATTTCTATTTGTTGTGCAAATCAGCTTCAGCAGAGACTTATCATTCCATGATCTCCTGCGCGCTTTACTTTCAACAACAAACGGCAGGATTAAGGAAGGAAAGTTTCCCAGCCAGTCACAAACGCTTTGAATGTAAAGATTATACTTATTTTACAATCGTGACTGGTTTTTTGGTCCGGATAGCCGTGTTTAACTAGAGATATTGGGTATTAAACTAATAAAAATCAGCACGTGCCATCACATCTTAGACCGCTAATTCCTCGATCATTAAGTAAGTAATTACCTAGGCACGCGCCGAGATGTCATTGCCACACGAAGGCCACTTAAGTTCAGGATATTGAGTATGGTGACTTATTACCAGATATCCATAAAAAATTTAACCACTACGGAATGTGTCTAAAATGCTATCATTCATGCGAAAAAGAGCGCTCCTCGAAATTTTATATAAAACAAACATGAGATATGATCACTGGCTTGGCTGTGTTGGTATGAAGGGTGCACTTGCAGCCATATGAACGCAACGCTGAATATTAAATAAAAATAAAATCAGAAAAGGTGGTAAGAAACTAGTTTGGCTACGAAAAAAGGGGGAAAATTTGTCTAAATCGTGCAGGCGTAGATTTCATGTTCTAGTTTCGTGCCCAAAAGCTTTTAGCGCCCTGGCCAGAAATGGGTGTGTCTGTGTATATTTTTGGAAGTAAATTGTTTTCACTCCCGACTCCTAATCCTATTCATATGCAAGCAATAAGGAGGGCTATGTGCATTGCTGTTAAAGATTCAGTCTACCTTGAACTTCACCGGTACACATCCTGCACAGCAATTGTACATTGGCGAGCTCTCGTATTAGAGATATCCTGTCACCACAGCTACGAAGACATTGCGTAACATGCTAGCAACAAGTCCGATGTAAGTATTAGTGTTAATTCATTGCTTATTCAGAGACCTACAATTTTAATTGTGAATGAGTTGGTCATTTGACGGAAATGGCGCAAGAGAGCTTTCTCGCTAAAATTGGAAACAAAAAAACTTTTCATATTTTAAAAAGCTGCGACTAAGATTGTTGGCCACGACATTTTCATACTTTACTTCAGTTCTCTTCGCATGCAGCTACGATCGGGGCGATTTTGTTCTGTAATGCACTGATATCCCGCCATAACTAACCGCGGTCTGTTGCTGGGCTACCTGCGAGTACAGCAATGAATGCTGGTTGTCTTTGAATTCAGAGCCATTCTCTCAAACAAATCGTTAACAGAGAAACATACAAAGTAAGGCGATTAACAGCTGTTTGCAGGAGTTCATAGAAACCCGTTATTGCTTGTGTTTCTTCGCAGGTCATAAAAAAAATTAAAATTCCTTCACATTTTGACCGCAAGCCATCCGACCGAAGTCCTTCCTGGAGGTTTTGCTTTCGTTTTCGGACTCAAGTGCAGCAAAGCGGCAGCTCGGAAATTGTTAACGAAAATCTTCTTAGATAAACTTTTCGACTCATTTTACAATAGTTTGTTTCACAAAAAAGGCACAATAGAAAAAGCAGGTACAAATCTTTTAGACTGGTCTTCTGCGCTCTATGAATATTCAAGTATCTCGTATATGTTAAATTTTGCTTCAAGCAACCGTGACAAAACATCAAATACCAATGTTTAGATCAAAATCAACGTAGCGGACTTAACCCAAAACCAAACATCTTAACAGACAACTAAGTTAATTTACTACAAAAA
Organism: Parazoanthus atlanticus; assembly: GCA_025448195.2. Taxonomy (NCBI): domain Eukaryota; kingdom Metazoa; phylum Cnidaria; class Anthozoa; order Zoantharia; family Parazoanthidae; genus Parazoanthus; species Parazoanthus atlanticus. The sequence goes on along the minus strand of JAOEHT020496562.1, from coordinate 5,682 downwards.
TTCAGCAAGGAATCACGACCGCTCAATTGTCACGCGCAAGCCTATTATTTGCGCAAAGGATATGCAAATTACGGTCTTTGTGTCAAAGCGAACCATTCACTTAGTAGCTCATTCATTCATTCACTGAGCGTTTGCCGTACGGTGACACAACTATAGTTTGCGGAGTAAATCGTTCGCGGTGTGTACACGCAGGACTTGTATCGATTCATACCGTCGTTTCACATAGTTGGTAAGGTTTTCAACACTTCAGTCAATCACAGGGCCCCAGCACCGTGGTCTTTGATACACTTCAGCAGTCAAACGGTTTGAATTCAGTTGTCTGTACCAACAAGGTAACTTGTGCTAAGTTGTAAATTATGTCTTCTTCTGACAGATCTTGTTATAAGATGTTTTGTGAGGAAGGGATCCGAGAAATGACCCCAATGGAGATGCGGCACTCGGAGATGGTGATGGAGGGCTTGACCGAGGAAATGTACAATCCCCAGATTCCGAATGACGCTGAGTTGTGGAAAAAGCTTGCATTCCTTCCGACCCCGCCATACTCTCCCGAAAACTACTTTGGCCCTGTTAGCTGCAAGAGAAGTCTAATCCAGGCTATCGTACCTCAGCGGTGCAACAGCCTTCAAGTTGTCCCTGACGACCCTCCCGAGGACTTATTCTCGGATATTCAACCCCTGGTTTTGTCCGATGAAGAGATGGTCAGACTTACGGCTTCTAGTTCAACCCTAATAAATGACTGCATGTGGACCGGCGAGGATTTTGATCACCACGAAAGTCAACGGCTACACACGACCGATCGCGCCAGTACGATAGCGAACTGTCTTCCGGAAAGAAAACCAGAAATCTCACTACCGCCCATGATAGAAGGAAACATGAGAGATTTATCGCACTATGTTGTGCCTATCGCAAGTCCTGAAGCTCAAATCTGCCAGAGACCTCAGCCTGCTCAACCGTCGCAACATCATGATCAGCGATGGTTAACATTTCCAGGTACGTTGGTCACCTTTAATAGGGCTTTGCTTTTGGCAAATAAGTTATAGCACCACACGGGTTGGACATAACACAGAGTTAACTTCCTTGAGAAGGAAGAAGTCTCTCGGAAGGTGTATGAATTCACAACGATAACAGACAAGTGCGAAAATGTCAACAAGACATTAGGACAAACGTCTTGTTAAAAGAAGTATCGATTTTTGTGCTAAGAGCGTTTAAACCCTTCTGTAACTCAGAACCGAAAGTGACTGCTAATTCTGTGCTGAAACTGCACTTTTAGAAGTAGAATTAAGGACGAAACGTAATTTATAGCGGGTTTATGTTTTATTCCTTGTCTTCAGACAAATAGTAAAGAACTTTTGACTTCTTGTGTTTCTTTTGGTTCATTAAACACTGTTTAGCAAACAAGTTTTCGGAGGAGAATTGGAAAGGGTGATATCGTTTCAGACTTTGTTTAGTTCAAGATAGAAATAAACCACAGCTTCTTTGTAAATCAAAGCAACACATACTATTAATATAGCTAACAAATCTGGCAATGCTCTTGCTGGTTAAGTAAGTAAGTAAGTAAGATATATTTTACTTCTTTTTGTGGTGCTATTTCGGGGCATCTCAGAAAGAGAGAGAAAAGAGGGTTAAAGGTTGGCAAACAATTTTATTGGCGTTGAAAGATGCTACTTTTCGGTTGAGCCTTGAACCTGCATTAATTCAACATATTTTAAAATACAATTAGAATTTAGAACTTTGTTAATATTTCTTTAACTCATTTTGTTTAGGTAAAAGTGCTGTAAAAGTAACCAAAAACAAACTTTTTAGCACATTACAAAACGTTGGTAACATCGCATGGACTAATCACAACTTTTCAACATTTTTCTAGATGGAGCTACACAAATGATGAATCCAAAACCAAGCCCAGAAGAATTCTCGCATCACAGAAGTGAAAACGCGGCAACTAAAAGGTCGAGAAAATCAAGGCGGCCTAGCAGAGCATCGCCACCGCGACAAGAGCCGCCAGAGAACGATGATTCCGAAGATTCAGAGATGAGCCGCGCGACTCACAATGTTCTCGAGCGTCAAAGGCGGGAAGATCTAAAATGCCGTTTTCAACTTCTTAGGGACAGCATTCCGGAGCTTGAAGACAACGAGAGAGCGCCGAAAGTGTTGATTTTAAAAAAAGCGAGCGACTATGTCCATCAATTGACATTGGAAGAGCAAAGACTTCTCGCTGATAAAGAACTCGAAAGACAACGAAGGATAATCTTACTTGAGCGACTGCATATGCTAAGGCAGGGTTACCCCTTAATGTGATTTCCCCGCTGTGATGAAGGAGACAGACTAATCGAATTCTACAGTAGTTTTTTGGTCAATTAGTCGAGATTATCAAATTTTGATAGTTGTTTGTATCGCCGAGAGGAAAGGCGAACTAGTGCTTATTAACTGTTTTGAAAAAGCGAATTTATTTTATAAAATTATATGAGACTCTGAAGGCTTCAAGGAAGAAATACGCCTTAATGGAACTCTTCCATATTGAAGACTAAGAAGTCTAATTTTGTAGCTGTAAAGAGAATATCCATAGTCAAATTCTTTAAAACTCTAGGTTTGAAACCTAAATACTTATGTGAGATAATTTTTATCAAGATTTGTGGTAATTGTAAATTTGTTCATAATTTTGAGCACTATGGAATTACGGGTCTTTTAAAACTCGCTCGCCATTCATTATTCCGTTGTATAGAGTCGCTTACGATAGTAAGTGAATTGTTGTCTGACCGCAGTGATATATCTGAATAATTGGCTTTTATTTTAAATTTATCAAAGCAGCAAATTCTATCTCGTATTTTTGTGACTTTTGGTTGCTAGGTGAAACAATGTTTTGAAAACCACCGAAACTTTCAATAAAAGTATTTCGTTTCAACAAATCGCAAAGACGCTGGTTCCCGCCCTTGGTTTATCGGCTGAAAATTCTAGACGCGGGGACGATTTTTGTTCTTAAACTATTTCTTAAATGAAAAAACCAAAGTCAATCTAAGTCAAATCCCTTCTGTGAAGGGATATATAACCCTCGAAGGGTTGACCATGAAATGAACAGGCGACACCAAAATGGACTTATCAAGGATTCAGGACCGAGTTTACTGAAACTAATCTTAAAAGGAAATTTTTACTAGAAAATTGAGAAGTCAAAATTCTATAAACTCCATTTAGATGAGGGTTGATATTGTTTTGTTACTTCGTAACGACAATTCGACTGTTTTGTAATATTGAATTATCAGTTCACTTTGGTCGCGCCTATTTTTTGAGATAAGCCGAAGTTAATTTGTTCATAAGTCGTTTATGTACAAAGTTTGCCCAACGGTGTAGCCAACACGCTTGTACATAGTGATTGTATATTGGGTGAAAACGTGAAGATATCAAATTTTGTATCAAAGTCCGAAGTTGGGAATAAAACAAATCAATGAAAGTAACTTGTAGCTTTATCTATTTTACCTGTTACTGCTTACGGGGTTTGAATGAAAGGTTCACGAGTCTTTGGTGCTTAGAAACTACCAAAAAATCTTAAACAAACTATATACAAAACAACACTTCGCCATTTGAATGCAAAAGATGGTTCGCTTTCATAATTGAATCAAAATAACTCCATTTATTAAGTAGCGCAAAGTTGTTGTAATTTGAGATCATGCAGAATTAAGATGTACATTTTCGCGCAGAGTTAAATATGAAGCGAAAATGCTGTAGGGCCTCTGTCAACTGGTCGAATTCAAACGGCCTCAATTTCAAACTTCGCAACGAAGACCAATAAATTAGCTTCGGTCCACCTGTCAGTCGCTTTGTTCCAGATTCACATGTTGAATTATGAAAAGCTATAACAATTTGCAACTTGCATTGATTTTGGAGACAAGCTAGATATTTGATTTAAAGCAATAATCCAGCACTTTTGTATCTCCAAAGGCCTTACAAAGAACTGTGCTGATAATGCTGGTTTTATTATGCATCGAGTTCATTATCTGTTCATTCATTCATAACTGAAACACGTTGTAGCGTCTTTAACATACAAAACTGGACTTTATCTTAACCCAAATTAACGATTAAAGTATGTTTCTGTTTTATTTTTTTTGGTTGATTTAATATTTTTTATTGAGTGGGCGCGAGTTTGCTGACAACACTTGGGGTGAAGTGAAATCAAAAGATTCAATACAGTTGGAAAGAGTTCTATTGTCACAACTGAATTAACGAATTGCAAGAGCTACTGCCGCTAAACCACAATAAACCTTTTCAATGCTGAACATAATTCAATTTCCTATTTTACAAGCTTTGCTACAAATTGCATATATTTAACTCAATAGCTGAATTTTAGTTTGTTTTGAACTTTTTCTATAAGCAGGATAAGTAAGAACGAAGAAGCTCACTTGATACCTGCCGCAAAATACTACAACAAACAAACCAGTCTTGAACGTAGTGTTTTATTGTGCTGTCACGCCCAATCACAAAATGAGTAAATCTCTTCATTAAGTTATCAGCCGACTTAAAGCGAAAACTGACACTTAACTTAACACAGATCTAGACTACAAAAGCTTCGCGAGCGCTTTCTTAAGAATTGTTAGAAAGTCTACTCTCTAGTTAAATTTTCTCTTAAAAAGAAATGTTATCAAAACCAATATAGATACAAACTGGAAACGTCTTTGAATTAACGCTCTTGAGACATGCCCGGGCAGATATTTTAGCAATCTAGCGTTTAAACATTTTAATGTAAATTAATGGTTTGTTAAACTCACAGGTGTGCGGGTTTGTTTAGGTCAAAATGTGACGGCTGAAACAGTGCTCATCTATCGAAAGAGGAGGAGTTTCAGTGAAGTTAAAAAAATTGAGTGACACTGACTGAGGCTGTATGTCCGAGATTTGGTTTTAGACCAACAAACAGATGAAGATAGCTGTTTGTGTTGGCTGAAGTGCAACGCACCATTCTAAAATGCGATTTACCTGCAAATGAAATGAATTTGAATTATCGTCAAAAGAATTGTCAATAGTCCAAAATAGATCGCGTCGTAACATCTGTACTGAAATTAGCGTCTACCGGCAAACTTCAAAAACAATGCATTTGGGAATAATTGTAGATGACGTAAATTGGCTCAAAATTTCTCAAAAGATGAAAAGGCTTTTCATTGAAAACAATCAAACTGAACACTATTTAAGTCGAGAAGATTTCAGTAAAGGTGGAGTTTACAGATACCCCACAAAATCGGAGTGTTTTATTTGCGTTTTGCTTCCTATGAAACTTTCATTGATTGAATACATGCGAAGCGACGAGAACTTTCCTATAACTAAGCCAACAAAGAGCGCCTACTGTCCATTTGAAAACAAAATTAAAATGTATCACAGGGTATATAATGGACGCTATATCAGTATATGGCACCAGTTGTTTTACAATACAAACAGTATTACAAGATTGCAAAGAAAAAACTAATGTGTGCTTTGTAGAAAATGAGGTCAAAGCAGCATTTTGACATCTTACTTGCGTTTTGAATGCAATTTTCTTAACTACATATATCCATATCCAAATATAGATATAGATATAGATATAGATATAGATATAGATATAGATATAGATATAGATAGATAGATAGAAAGATAGATAGATAGATAGAAAGATAGATAGATAGATAGATAGATAGATAGATAGATAGATAGATAGATAGATAGATA
>JAOEHT020495622.1:0-16808 GCA_025448195.2 Parazoanthus atlanticus | reverse complement strand
TATCTATCTATCTATCTATCTATCTATCTATCTATCTATCTATCTATCTATCTATCTATCTATCTATCTATCTAATCCAGCGTTCGCTTCGTGTCAGTTTCACCAACCCATCTATTTGTCTGTCGCGGTAGTTTCTTTTTAACTCTTCAAATGACACTGCAGTTATTTTTTTTATTCTATCCTCACCTTCCCTCTTGAATCTCCACTCATCAAAAAATATCCTGCTGCGTTCTTTTTACCAAAATAACAGTTTTGTCACGAACAAGTCTATTTCAATCTTAACTGATGAGCATTACAGGTAACCAACACAAAAAATCCGGATAAGCGTCTGGCGAATGTAATTTTCTCAGGATGAAGCTTTTAAAAATGCAGAGATATTGTTGAATATAAGCATATGGTTTCTAACCCTGGATTTGGCTAAGAGGCTGATTGTGGCTTCGATATGGAGGAAGGAAACTGAGTTGCCAGTCATGTCAGCACGAAATAGCCAACGGTTTCTTTGATGGCATAGTTATGATTTCGTCAGTCTTAAGGGTCAAACGCACAATTGGAAGCACAACAAAACTTCTTATGATTATGTGTAGGTTTTCATGCATCCGCGAGCTACAGTCGAGAATAAAGCGGTCATTCCACACGTATTTGAATACTAAGCACTGAGGTCATCGCCTACTCTCGTTGTCCCTCATACTTACACATAAAAAACTATTCTTTTGATTCTGGCCAACAAAAACACTAATTAGTTTTTCACCACCCACAAAGGCAAAGTGTTTTCATAAGGTTTATCAAGTCTCTTACGTTAGTTCAGGACACTACTTACAGAATGCTGAAATCTTAACGCGCAGCCGCAATCTTACCTCAAATCTCTGAGTAAGACGAGCTCAAAACTATGCAAACCTGATAAGACTTATGCCCTGTGCTAATAACTAGCAGTGGGGACAGTACTCAGTACTCAGTGCGTAGACATTTCCGCGTTTCTGAGGCTAAAATCACACAGACATAAAAAGAGATTTTGGTTTATTCTCGCATCGCCTTATGTCTGAAACCGATTCGCAACCAAGTTCCAAAAACAAACCAGCCTGCACGTTCGTGATTGACGCCCCGAATGAAAGTTAAATAAAAGGCATTTTATAAGAAAGGGGCTTGCCATCCCTTTCTAACCCGCAATGTAACATGGTACATTTTGTGCTTACCATTAACGTATTCTACAGCTTGATCGCGTGCTCTAACTCTATCCCTCAGCAATTAAGATCTTTATCAGATGATGAAAAGCTAGATGATTATCCCACACATGAGACAAAAAAGCTTCATAAACAAACAACTGATCACGTTCCCGACCTCAGCGCAGGGAAACTAATCTCGCATGTTAAAAGCGAGTAATCGGATTCAGTTCGACAGCTTTTAGGACGGTCAAAGCTTCGCTTAATACTCATTAAAACTCTTAAAATAATCATAATTAGTTTAACAGAGTCTTGATAATGAACAGACTTAGTTTTCATAAACTAATATAAAAGTCACAACATTTTAAAATGCATCCCTTGCACAATGTTAGTGTCCAAAATACGCCAAAATGATCAGATCTGGAATGTCTGCTATACGTAATTGCATTCTTTTGGCCTTTACCATTGCCGCTTGGCTGTATTAAAGATAATTTCTTGCTAGTGGCTAGTGCTAATGATTTTAGTCGAGTAACAGTGATTTTGTTTGTATATCAATCCAATACTGGCAATAGTTCCCAGTCATCAATTTTCAGCAGGAAAGAAAAAAGTATAAAAAGTTAAACAGTTTTGTGTAAAACCGAGGGTGTTGATAATTTACGTGAAATGAAAGATATTTCAGGCGCCAGCCGCTCTTTACTGAATAGGACTCTGATGTAGTAGTTGGGAAAGCTCATATTAAACGACAGACAGTATATCGAGTCTGAATTTTGCATGCAATCCACGATCCAGGAGGCAGGACATCATACACACATATGAGTTTCCATTATGTAAACAGGTACCAAAAACCTTATACTGAACACAACCACAACTGGCGAAAGACTTTGACTTGTCCTGTGAAGTTTTCACACCAACTTTCCGGCAAATTCTGTGAACAGGAAGATGAAGCAAGCAGTTTAAGTTTTCGGGAAAAAATAAGTTGAGGTGTAATGTGAAGGTTTCTTTATTAAAAATTGTTGTCGTTGATTTCGTAACTGCATGCTCAGCTCGTACGACTATCGTCTGTTTACAAAACGGTTTTAGATTTGTTAATGCAATTAACAAACATTTAGACATATTGTAATAACGATCGTTTAATAAACTGAATTGTGTTCTATTCCAGAAAGATAAATTGAAAGTAGTTTATTCAATTAAAAGTCAGTTCTGAAATACGGCGGAATGTTTAAGCAAATAAGTACCGGCTTACAAGTCGTTCGGACGGTTTAATAACTAATAACCAAGATGAAGTTGGGCGCACTGACAATGACACTCACAACTATCAAAGCTTACAATAAAAAAAAAATGCATAGGAACGCCCCCGAAAGCGAATATAGGGCCAAATACTGATGCCAGTAGTGATGGAATATATAAAGCCGAATAAGAACTAAGGTGGGGTATCGATCAAATATATACCACGGCCGTTTCCGTCCAACGTTGGAAGCAAATTTGAACTAGTTCAGTGGCAGAGGTTAACACATCAGTTCAAGAGTCGAACTTTATTTTTACCCGATTAAGATAAGTCGTTGTGATTTATGTGCATGCTATTCAACTTAAGTTTCATAAAGTTTGTGAATGTGTGAACATAAAAAATGGTATTTTCGATTTAAATGTGCTTCAAACTTCACTTTGATGAATTCTTTGTCTATTTTAAACTCTTGTCTAGGTTCGCGTGTAATCTGGTGGCGCTTCACGAAATGTAATCAAATCAGTTATGCGACAGGCTAGAACATCAGCTTCTAGACAAAAAGAACTGATTCAACTGAATACTCAGATGAACTTTTTATCACCAATATCGTGTTAAGTATAACCAAGATATCCAGCCAAGCTCGGTTTAAAAGTTTGAGGTATTTCAAAATGTTTGTTTAAAGCTAAACGGCACCTTTGTGGGATTCTTACTATTTGCTCCACATTCCTAAGAGTCTTTTGTGGGTGCAAAAGTTCGCCTCGGTAAGCTCAAACAAGAATATTTCAACTAAGTAACTAAAATTATACACATTTTTTTATCAGCCTACGTCAGGTAAACAGCTTGTGGAAAACGCATATTAGAAATGGCTTTTACCACTAAGATTTAAAAAATTACCGCTCACACTGTGACAACAAGTCTTACAGTTTTTAAGTCTAAACAAGAATTGATTTGTCTTTATACCTTACCAGAGTATAAAGTATAAAGTACTAAGAAACTTAATCAGTTCGAAGCCGAAAAGACAGCTTTTCGTCTCTTATATTTCTATCGCGAGGACCGAATTCGATCTACGAAAAGACTGCTTGGATTAACTGATTTCCAGGTGGTTGTTAAATTCTCTTTCTGATCTCTTTATCCAAATATATACGAGTTAACACTCACGATATTAAACGACACGAACTCCATTTTGGATGGACGCCATAATTCATAAAGCCGAGCTCGATTTTCAATTTGCCCATTTGCCCTATTCCAACTTTTCAAGTATTCATCAAGATTCAAGTATTTAAAAAGAAACAGCCAAGTATATGCAGGCCTAACTGCTAATACTTTCCTCACTATTACTATATAGTAATTCACAGGAATTGGAACAAGATTCCGCTGTAATGGGATTACAGGAGTAGAAATTAATATTTCCGTAAGATGGCTTTAGCAGGAAATCATTATAGGAAGGTTGCAGCCTTTGGGGAAATGAAACCCTGTGGTTTCTACCATTTTACTAGATCGCTCTTGTTTATACAGGCTCCCTAGACCATCAAAAATAGTACGCAGTACATCCAGATAGTACAGAAGCTGATCCACAAACTGATTAAATATGCGTTAGGGTTGATATGTACACAGACATAAACGATTGTTCGCAAGCAATTAGTTGGATCACTATTGTGATGGAAAACCACCAATCCAATAGGTTCTCCATGCAATTCAATTCATTCGCATGTCACTTGGAGTTGAGTTGACAAGGGGGACGATTAAACTTGGCAGGACGAAGGTCCTGCAAGTCGCTGCAAGTCCAAGTTATTCACTAAATACCTTGTTAATGAAAGGTGTAAACAAAAGAATCTCGTGTGAGTGGCATGGAGGTATTATTAGCCATAAGTATACTGATAGAAAAGCTTACACGTTTGTCATGTCCATGAAAGATTAGCGGGATTAAAATGTAAGTGCCCTGCAATATTAACACGATCGTATATTTACATTTTTGCTTTCTATGTGGCTTTCCTGTTTAGCTTTGCAAAGGAATTTGATTTCAACTTGTTTCGTCATTCTCTTTCCGTATTTTGGTTGGGTTACCATAATTCATAACTGATAATGACAGCTAGCGATAGATCTACAACCGGAAGTTCAAATACTTGAAGTCACGGTTTTTATCACTCCATAGTTTTTGACCACAGGATCAGGAATTCGAAAAAGAATTAAATCAATCAATCAATAGTACAGTGTACCAACACTAAAGTTAAAAGAAAGCAAACCGAGAACATGGTAATATTATATTGCACGCAAGCATTGAGTTCAAAAACACGAGACAAGAAACATAACTAGACCATAAAACTTTCTATAAAGTTTCTGCAGTTTTATCATACTTATATTTATTATTTCAGCCCCCTAGGAACATTTAAGAAAAAGTAACGTGTTGACATTAGGTGCCTAACCTACCCCTAAAAACCCAGTCAAGACAAAGCAATATCAACATGATATGCGAAACTCACTTTCACTGGCTTCGCGTTCAATGAAATGTGCCAGTGAGCCAGAAGTTATTCAAATATACATATCTCTCTCTCTATTTATATATATGCATAACGAATAAGAAAATCCAATTTCCCGCAGTTTTATTTTTGGTATGGCTTATTTTGTTAAAGCTGATAAAATACATCCAGATCTGAAACTGAACGTACGAGATCACGTATCACGCGCGGGGCAGGTGCTGTAGATATCGATGTTTTGAAAGCATATCGGTACTCAAACCAACATCAACAGAGAAAGGCGATATCTTTAACGAGAAGGGTATAGCTCGGCAAGTTAACAACAACTCACTTTCTTCCTTGTTTCATTTATTCATTACCAAACAAGAAAATTTAGTCTTCTTGGAGAGCTTTCAGTTGCGCTAAACAAACTCAACATTTGGAGACATTTTGGATGACGGATGTTCGGTCGAAAGTCAAGTACAAGAAAAAAGAAACTGCATTTTATAACCAATTTACATTAATCTCTTGAGTGTCAGTGAAGAAGACTGCATCAATCTGGTCGATAGTAAAGAGAAAGAGCACGATTTTTCACGTTACGTACTACTGAGGCGCTGCAGTCTATACTGTGTGTACGGCTGCAGGGGCGCTGCTTTCTCCGGGTTGTGGTGAAGACTGCATGTAGCCTAAGCTCGGACAACTAGTCGTATTAGTTAGTACAATTGAACAACTTGAATAAGAACGGTTTCGCATCCAAAATGGCTCAGTAGCTATCATTTCAGTAGTTAAAATTCAAGCGTTACGCTAGTACATATTTGTTACGAAGTAAAATGTTTTTCTAAAATCTTCTTCTGACGAGGTAAACTCGAGTAAACAGTGGTTAAACTGGCGTTCCTATCATTGTTCTGGTTTAAACTCTGTCATTAACCGTTTTCTAATTATAGAATTTTATCTTAGTTAAATCCCATTTTGTCAGTGTGTCCAACAAGTATTCAAAGTTCTACAGTAATTTTCCGATGGAATTTTGCTTGAAGCTTAGACGTGTTAATAGGACTGAAAATGTTGCCACAGTGGCGGGACGGTAGCACTGCGTGTCTCAATGTTTATCTTGCACGCTGACAGAGACTATGTAATCGATTTGAATGATTCTAATTTAAATAATTTCTTTTCTCTTGTCATTCGACTTTAAGAGGGGGAGACTTTAATAGTTTTAATAGCAATAAAATCTCAAGTATAAATGCGGTGTGCTTTGAACAAAGCAAAACACTAAATGACTACAAAATTCTTCTCACACACATTAGCGCATTCTTTAATGTCTGTTTGCGCATGCTCACTAATGCGAGACTTGATAGCAGCTCTTCAGTCTTCGCCTGCCATTTCAAAGTCATGAAACTAAGAGTCAAGTAAATACATCCCGTTTGATGCGATAAAAGCTGAGCTTTAAATTTACCGTCACTCGAAACAAGAAGTGCAAGGAAAACTGACTGGCGTCCGATGATTGAAATTGGTGGTCTCGTAACCCGTCAAAATACGTCAACTGACCCCCGACAAGAGAAGTTCTTATCACTTAGAGCCATTTGTTTGCGCTCAAGTATAATGAAGGGATACTCAGGTTACAAAATTTATCAAAAGGCCTTCTAAGGTTTCCGCTATTACCGTTTAGAAGATACACAAAACACGTTGGTTAAAAGATTTAATTTACTCGCCGCATCTAACTGTAGGAAATATAAAGTCGGCGAGATATTCAATGCTGTTCGGTTAATAAAAAGAAGCATTAATACGTCTGATTAATATGAAAATTTCTTAATGCGTGCTTGAGTTGTAATTTTATGCCCACTTTGAAATGCCAGGCGTGAATTGAGGCGCCTTTCTGTTGACTGCTGTTCGGCATTATTTTATCATCCACGCGTTGCTTTACCGACAACAAATCGATCTTCTTTTACAAATCACGGTTGTAAGGCAAGTCAGACATTTGGTAAAACAGAGACTTAAGACTCACAAAAAGGCCAACTGTGTAAGCATGATGCTTTTAAATCCATCCAATCTCTGTCGCGTGCACCTAACTTAAAATAGTCACTGTTAATAACATGTGTTTTGACATGTGCTTTACTGATAAATGCTATTCAATCTGAACAATGAATCTTTTGTAACTTAATTGCTTTATTTAAAAAGACATGACCATTAAACAAAGCCTGTCGATACAACCGAATTATTGAACTTTTGTGTGAAAATGTTTTAGGTAAATAGCGTTGGAAAAAACGGAGCAAGCTTAAAAGCGTGGATATCAGGTTGAATTTCCCAAGAACCCCAACCGCGAGATGTCTGGCTTTGTGCCACTGACTGTCAACACGAGAGATAGCAGAGTCTGATAGCCCTTCAACACACCAGGAAAACACCCCACCCCGATCACGAAACACTACCTTCAAGTCATGCTCGCTACATCTCCAAACAGACGCTGTACAGTACACTGTGTACATATTGTATACGTAGGGTTAAAACAGCAACACTTCAACGCTTTGTCTTATAGAGCAGCCCTAGAAAGCATTTTTGAAGAGGTTTTCTTTGTCTTACACCTTTCCCTTGTCCACAAATTTCGCACGGTTCAAAAGCAGGACCGTTGAGTTGCCATTGGAATCAAAAGGTTTTCTAAAGCTGAACCGGTGTGAAGGCAAACACAAGGCAAATTTCAAATTAGGAGCAGTACAGAGTTCTTCATCATCCATGCATGTTTCTTAGGAGAAACTAAGCTGAAAATACAATGTTTGACCCTACGAAAGAGCTGCAGTAATACGATTTGTTCAAATATGCGTGTCGTTCAACTCACTACTAATAATACTATGAATAAAAACCACCCCATCTCCCGCCATTGCTGGTTGTTGGTGGTCATTATTAATCTTCTTCTCCAGTTTCACCCAATTTTCGCTTACTCCGCTGAATAAACTCCCGTAAGTGGGACATGAAGACGACGTACTTGAATATATTGTGGGTTTCATTTTAACGGTTTTAATTTCTCTTGGTTGATATACAGTTATCTGAGAAGTTACCCGCATGTAAATCGAGAAACCGCTGATGGCGGTTAACAATTGGTGACAATGTACTCCGGCAAGCGACGATGCAAAAAGATAGCGCTAATCTTTCTTTTACTACAACAGTCCAGCTTCCTTTATCTAACTGTCTTACAAGATTCAGCTATCAATTAACGTATTCAGTTGTTTTTGCAGTGTTGAGAAAATTTAGCTCAGGGCACGTAGAATATACAGTGTGTAGGTTTAGCTTCGCGAAAGTATACAAAGAAATTGATGGCCGGGGAACATGAAACCCTCAAAGAAAACATTTGCGCGCTCTCCTTAATTTGACCCTAAGATATACGACATTTTATTATTTATGCTTTCGAATAAAGTTTTTTTTTAGATTTGGATATGCGCTGTAAGAATAACACTTTTCAATTGATTGTCGTTTGATATGCACGAACGAAATAATCAAAGGGTTTGAAAAAATGATTATGTCGCTACTTTACAGTGAAAACCTCTGGGGTAACTGTGTGTCCCATTATGGGTTTTCTAAATGGTCTACTTACTTGAATTCCCTTAAGTTATATTTCTCAAATAACCCTTTTTCGGTACTTTTTACAATAAAACGGTAGTTTATCAAATACATGTTTTAGCACCCTATATGAAGATCGACTGCACTCCTCAAAGAGCAACATGAACAACGAAAGCGTTCCGCTTTCCTTTGATCGTCTTTTGTGGCATTTTAGTCTATTACAGGCTTAATATACAAACGTATGGGTTCGTGAACTTGTTGCTGAATAATGCAAAGTCAATTTTAAAGACCTACTAGCGAATTCGTAAGAGTCGTAAGCATATGGCTCTCTGTTAGTCCATGGGTGAATTCGGTGGTTACAGGCGCAACCGTGTCTCCGTGAACTCCTAGCATTGTTGGGTCTTCAACTTCAAGCTTTACAGGAACGCCTGAAGGATCTGTCAAACAGCTCGTGAAGTCGTGAGGAAAGCAAGGCTTCTTCATTTCTTGTAAAATCGTCTGCCCTTTGTCTGGCGTCAAGACTTTGGCATTTCGCATGTCCGGATTCGTGGATTCCCTGAATATAGGCCAGAGCAAGAACAGACGTTGCATAAACAATCGGTCACGATTGGAATGGGTATCAAGCGAGGAAATGTTGTTGGTTCGTGCGCATAACAGTAATCCCATATCACGCACCAACATATCAAGTGTAAGTTTCCCCCATAATTGTAAGTCATTAAATTGCATAATATATATCATGATATCGACTATTTTTCCCGTAAACTTCATTCCAATTCATATTAGTGTCATTTTATTGCTCAAATCGGAGAATACAGACCATAAAATGGCATAAAATCTTCCCGGCAACATATCTAGCTATCTCGGCTAATTCTATGAGATGTTGGAGCGATATGGGGAAAATACTCTTGAATAACAGAAAATCCAGGTCAAGGCGCAAAGCTAACGGGCAAAGTGAATTAACGGTGTGTATTTGATGATTTTTTGCCACTGAATAGATTTAATTTGAATGATATGAACAACTAGTTTAAGTTGCTAAATCAACTTCCGTCTTTCGAGTATTTCAATACATTTTGAAATTATAAAACAAATTTACTGAAGTCAGTTGAGTTTAAAGTTTACTTTATCTCGAAGAAGAAAATACTTGAGCAAAATAGAGTTCAGTGGGCAGCATACTGTCACTATCAGAACTGTGGAGGTGCATGAACGGGAATGTCAGTCATTTTGTCAAGCAATAAATGGTCCGGTGTTTCCCTTACCTTATTTTAGCTTCTGCGGCACGATCCCGTTGTCTGCGATTTTTGAACCAATTGCTAACCTGAGTTGTAGTGAGCCCTGTTGCCTCGGCCAGCTCTCGCTTCTCGCGTGGGGAAGGATAAGGGTTATGAGAATACCATTCCCTTAGAATGCTGCGCGACTTCTCTTTGAAACAATAACTTGTTTCTTCTCCGTCCCAGATCGTTCTTGGCAGAGGGAACTTGCGGCGCACGCGGTATTTTCCAACTGCTCCTAGCGGTCGACCCCTGAGCTTTTCCGCTTCAATGTAGTGTGCCTTTAGCCAAAGCGACTGCAGTTTGGGATGCGAGTTTGAAGAAAAGTTGTTGTTCTCCAGAATGCGATATAGCTCTTGGAAGTTTCCTTGGTGGAAAGCCACGATAGCTTTGGCCTTCAGCACGCTTTCGTTTTTCTGGATAGTTTCGCATTCTGGGAGCGACCATAAAAATCTTCCTAAACGTTCAATGTCTCCACTTTGTTGGAGGACCTCGCAAACGCAGGCCACTTGCTCTGGAGTGAAACTGAATGAAGGCAGCATATTGAGTTCTCGTGGACCGGTTTATCCTTTCAGCTCTTTGTATTGTCTATTTGTCTGAACGTAAGACGACACACTATATAGTTGCTTGGAATCAAATTGCGCACGGTTAAAAGCAAATGTCACCTACTAACAATCAGACAAATTCTTTTTACTGGCGTGACATTGTCATTATTAAATTAAGATTAGAACTTGAGCGACGACTGCTGATTGGTCGAGCATTATCGTCCAGATGGTTTTATATTTTCACAGGAGATGCTAGATCAAACACCATAGAAACAATGTCAATCTACCTCTAGTGTTTTCGAAGGGCGACTTCCGTTCTGGCACGGGTGCTTCAAGGAAAAAGAATCCTGCCCCAATTGTCAGTCCCTCGCACTAGCAGTTATACACTGCGGCTCTGCTAGCAATCGGGTCAGTATCTAATTGAAGGTGAGCGGTCGCTAAATTAAATTATTGTATGGAAAATATTTTGATAGTAACAGTATCTCAGGATCGAGTTTCCTTCCGCCCCACCATTTATTATAGCAACTTTCAAAAGCGAAATGCCAAAGAAGTACTCATTTTATTACATCGGGCTATTAGCCGAAAAGATGCTAATTTGGGGGCTAATAATATAATGTGAGATTGGTGTGAACAAAGAGACTGTTTGTTGACTTTACGTATTTATAGAACAAAACCTGACAACTAAACCAATCAACGAATTGCGCGCCAAACAATAATACAAAAACGACAGCTACAGATGGCCCCCAGATTGTCATCGCTACCTACTAATTCTTTCTGAAAGCTCTTGACTTTCTGCAGCGGTCTGAAATAATTTCACGTACAAAATTCATGCAGTAAAAACAATCTCAGTCTTGTGAGTGTATTCGTTATTACTGTGTGTTGTAATTAAGGTAGATTAGAACCCTGAGACTGAGCGCCCTTAAGCTATCATCACATACCCTTTATAAAGTCTTAAGTAGTGTTATCAAAGGCAGTGAAAAAAGGCATCCATATCAAAACATGCAAAGAAATATAAACTTTAAATTGTTTCTCTTGCCACCCCTACACTAGTTTTAATTTCACAATCTTCGCCGGTCAAAGGGGCGTACTTATAAACACGGTTGGCGCCTTTTGTTTACAACCAATAATTCATTAAAGTTTCAACTGCAGTCGGATTTTTATGGCATCCAAGCTCCGTTGCCTTAGAACTGAAAAGTTCATGTCTGAGAGAAGCTTGTGCCCTCTTTAAGGTGATTTTAGTGAGTTTGTATTAGAATATATTTATAAACGCACGCACACGGAGTCATATCGTGAGGCCATCGCATACGACGTTGACAATTGCAGCCGTCCGAGAGACACAGCCAGCATGTCATAATAACCGTTTAGGGCAGCAAACCACGACACCAAAATCTCATTACTGCATGTGGAAAATTGCATACTCTTTAGGGTTGTCAGATCTCAACTTGTGTATTTTAAATTAGATCTTTGATTCGTTTTGAAAGCGGAGAGTGTTTAGATTGCTCCGAGAAACGGACCCCGTCTAATCTTCCATTTTGTGCGTAGCTATGGTTGTGTTTACTTACCTTTCAGACACGCTTTGATCAAAACACAATTTCTAAAGATCCCGAACAGTACACATAATAATATCCCAGGAAGAAATATAGACAAAAAGAATATTAAAAAAAGAAATGTTTCGAACAATACAACACTTATGTGAAAATAAAATTAGAAGGTAGGAGTACCCTCTATCCACTTCACATTTGTACTTTAATTGTGTGCAAAGTATCACCCGAGCCAAGACTGAAAAAGCCGAACGAAATTATGCAACTTTAAAACATTTGACTATGGTCTTTGCAATCTTTACTAAAGTAAAGCGGGTTTCTTAAAGCGATAATAAATTATCCTGGTTTTCGTAGGACTTTGTAGAAAATATGTTTTACGCGTTTATGGGCAGAAGGTTTTGGATGTTGTTCAAAGGGTAATTGATACAACCTGTTTTATTTTGAACCAGTTGGAAAACGCAAATAAAATGACCATTCCTTCTGCTCATCTCTTGAAGGGTAAAAATGTGTGGCGATAGTTACTTTTCAAAACTGAAGTGTGGAGTTTTCTAAAATAAGTCATAAGATAAATTATCTGTTTTACAATCTAGCAAAACAAGTGGTAATACTATCGACAAATAGTTCTCTTTTACAAATGGTTCATCAAATTAACCATATGTGCCAAAAAGAAGCCACGAGGACACGAATTAACAAACTGAAACTCTTGCAAACCAGACAAAATATGATTTGATTGAGTCTGCAACCCTCCATACTTCTATTTTGTGGCATTTCTAGCTGTTTATTCGGGTAGACCACCTGTATCACACTGGTGCTATCTGCTAACCCGTCTTCGGAAATGATAAAGGAAAACAATTTATTAGAAACATCTTGACCGAGATATCACTAGAAAAACTTTGGTTATCGCTTAATCAAAAGTTCGATTTCAGGTGGCGTTTTCTTGAAAAATAAGGAATATTAAGGTTATAGGTTAACGACTTCCTCGCTTTGACAAATCCCTTGATCTTTTCCACAGTGGAACTCCATATCACAAAAATGTGTTTTGTTAAGCGCACCACGCAAAGTCAATTTGTTGATACACATCTCTAGTCTTTCCTTCCTCTCGAAGGCGATGGAGCTATTACAGTTTAACTCTCCAACACATTTTCCTTCTCTCTGAACACCCGCGCAAACTAAAAGGTTGAAATTATATTAGCTTTATCACTGCGGCAATAATATTCCAAAAATTCGATCTCATAATTTAACAGTTATGAAAGGATAAATATATTTAGCACTTCAGATTCCGTTTGAGAAGAAACTGCCCCCCTCGGGAAATATAGTTATCTGAAAATCGGTCTCACGTGAACTAGGAATCAACTACAATGGTTTTTGGAGTAAGTTACAAATCATGTTATGACCTATGGTTTGAGAATATTGCAGAAATAAAGCTTGTGAGATAGTTTTTATTGAATTATTCGCTGTATTTGACTTGTCAGATGAGTGTTAGACTTTACTTTCAAATGAATAAGGAACTCTCATTGGATCTCGTCTCCCATTCCACATGTCCCGGCTTCACGCTCTAAAGTAGAGAGATCCCCTTAACACATAAAAAATTAATCAGTTTTTCAAAAGAATTGAAACAAAAACTTACTCACTCGGTGAAAACTAACCTTTCAGCAATTACAACATCACGAAATATTTTAATTTATTTCTTGTGAGCAATGCTGCTCATATTGTAATGTGTAATTCATACCAGATATATTTGAAGACTGCAAATTAGAAACATAGATAAGAGAGAATATAAAACTCTTCCTGAGTATAAACATCAGTTCCATCTCGTTTACAGCTCTCTTTCTTATTCATATTTCATTGCAAAGCACCAGTTAGTGCCACTGATGCAAATTATATTTCCTATTTCTGAAAGTGCAACAGGAAAATGGCTAAAATTATTAATTTAAGCTTAGCAAATAAACAAGTTGACACATTTAATACCGTGGTGCCAGCGTGACGCTGCGATGTAAATCTTTAATTGCCTTAAAGCCTTTTTTATGATATTCACCAAACAGCGATGAAACACTGAAACATTGTTACAAAATGCGCGAAAACAAGTCAGATGGTTGTTAGATAGATCTATGGAACATTTTTGCTTCGTCAAATTTCAAATGGGAACATTTTTAGTTGCTATAGACGTCATGAGAACTGTAAATGCCCAGTGATATCAGTCGCATGTTACCTTAAGAAGAAGATTAAAGTGAGAACTAAAAAAATACAAAAGATTTTCTAAAATCTATTGCAAAAACGAACCGGTGCATTTGTATTGATAATATTAACGTGTATAGCATTGCTACAAAGGCGCAATCTGTTTCCCCTAATGAACATGTGTTCATTTGCACATTTATACCACAATTTAGACACTGCAGAAACCCTTCGGACAGCCATTTCATTAGTCACTTTGTTGGCTGGTTTCTTGTCAATCGTAAAGCGTGTTTTCTCTAGTTAAGGTTTGGTACCCCTTTACTTTGGAAAATTGAAATTATTTTTAGTCAGTGACTTACGTAAGTTTTCTTAAATTATCTTTATCTCAACTGAGTTATTATCATCAAACACAAAGACGAATAAATTGCCTCATTTCATTGCATTGCATTTAAGTCCAAACTGACCAAAATTCACCAGGCTCTTACTCTACCCAATACCTGAACGTAAAGAACGTTGTTCTTGTGGGACTTTCATGGAAAAGGTTGAAAAAATAAGGGACTTATAGGAAACAGCTTTTGAGAATGTCGCAACGTGGACGCTTTAGGCTTAGTTCAAAAATCAGTTGTGTATATGCGCCCGTACACTATACGTGACGGTATCAAGGAAATAAATTGAAAAAGACTTCTCCACATTCCTCCGTCAGTTTTAACCCCTTCCAGCTTGACATTCAGCAGTGCTGGTTTGTTTGAAAAACTAACACAAGTAAATGAAAATCTGAAACAAGGGTAAAAAGCAGGCCGGTGTCTTCCTTTGATGAAACCCTTAAAGTATACACTGGGCGGATATTATATTACAAGAAGACACTGCCGTCTGCTCAAAACCTCGACGCGTTTGTTTATAGGCAAATGTGTCTTATTTTAGCTTTTATCTCGTATCGTGACAACCTCCCAGGTAGCCGTTAATACAGCAATTTCATTTAATTGGAACTAATATAATTCTTTTAACCTCAATATGTGCTCCAACTTCAAATACTGTCTACTGGACAAATAATTCCATACAAACTCTTTGAATAAGCTTCGATTCTATGAATAAAACTGAAAACACATGCCCAGCAAATGACATTTGGCTTTTCAAGAAAAGTGTCTAAGAAACAACATTCAGTCGATTTAGTCTGCACGGAAAAGGCAAAGCCCAGCCTACCGGGTTGCTATAAAAACAATGTGACTTCCCCAAAGCGTATAACTTAAAACATAAATACTACTTAACTTACATATAATCTTAGATGAACTGTGGTTAGGGGTTAAAATAATCTATAAATGGCGAAACCCATGCAAAGAAATCACTTAAGAAGTTACCACAAAGTGAACAGAGGACACACGTTAATGCAGCACAATATTTTATTTAGTGGAGTACTTGGGCTCCACCTAACTGACGGCAAGAGTTGCATGGAGTTCTTTTTAATATGCCAAATCGCTATACGTTCTTCTTAACTTTGGTCTTTCACCGAGAGTTGAAAGTCCACGTCTGTAACTGCGATTGTGGCAAAATTGAATTTCAACGCCAGGGCCGCTTAGGTGGCCGTCCTAAAAGATGTTGATTCAGGCCTTGTAGCAATTTTGTTTTCTTTTGTCTTAAAGTCCAAAGCAAACTATTAAAGAGCTTTGGACCTATAAATGCGACTCTGCTGTCACTGGCGCAGCGATTGACATTTTACAGAGTATGCTTTGCTAAACACTTTGTACAATACATAATGGATTGCGTTCACATCTACAAAATATTGTAAGAAAAACAGAGAGAAAGTAGAAAAGAAGGGAAGGATCCATCTTAACTGATCGAAGTTCTTGTCGCTCTGTATTCATTCATTTCTAAGGCCGCTGTATTGAGTTTTAAATGCAAAGCGTACACAGAAAAGAAGTTTCTCTCTTTCATTGGCTTTGTCCTCACTAAACCAGTCACCAAAATTTTCACATGTGTTTGTCATAAATAAACACATGGCTCTAAAAGAAATATATTTGCTGAATTCTCCGTAAGCAGACGGGCGCTTTTGTTAAATAGAGGAACGAGAGGACTTAGCTTAATCGAGTAGAACACGGCAGAATGAGCGATGCTAGATAGATGACAGATTTTTCTTTTCTTATGAGTAATGTCAAAAGCGTCACAACTCAGTCATGCACTGATTTTCGGGTATATAACAACCCTTTCGCTTCCAGAAATTATTTCAATGATAAGCAAAAAATATTAAGTATTTTTTAATGAAATTCAGTAAAACAAACTCATTTAGCATTTTCCCCTTTTAATTCACTACTTACTAAACAACAAAATACGATAATAACAACACCGAATGTAGAAATAGTACATTCACAGGTTTTAGGATGGCAAGGCTATGTCAGGGCATAAGTGACAATATAAAACTTACGGACTCTGCTTGCAAACTGATAAAGGTTTTCTGTATGCATTGCACTGTTGGATTATTCAACATATAGGTCCACGTTGGCTCTGTAAGGCTGGTTAGGTACGTCTCTGATTTTGTAGCTCTTGGTAATTTGACAGACCTCATAAAAGTTTCTTTCTTTTGGAAGCGTTGCTTCTTCTCTGTACAAGCTGTTCAGAGACACTGCCGCCGTAAGCAACCTAGAGAGCCAAGGTCTCTGATCAGCATGACATTCTTGTTCACTTATTTTATTAAAATTCTTCTTTATTATTATTTTCTCAAAAAAGTAGTATCTGCGAAGCCACAGTGACTAGACCGTCTGGTGAATTTTAATTGATGGCCCATATCCAATTGGCTGTACCACACACACGGCTTCCAGACCGAAGTTATATAAAACATTCCCTGTATATTCCATATGTAATAAACTTGTATTATTCGGTAGATGTTACATATGGCTATATATAGTAAGATGATGT
>JAOEHT020494744.1:0-16812 GCA_025448195.2 Parazoanthus atlanticus | reverse complement strand
CTTTAATGTGGGATTTCATGGTATATGAATCTATAAGCTGAGAGACTCACCCAACTGCTAAAGTTCTGTTGTCTGGGCTGAGAGCCAGAGCAGTGACCTCATGTTTTCCACCCTTCAACAGTACGACCTGCACAATGTGAGGCAGAAAGTTCAGTACTGTGCCAACTGAGAGAATTAGAGTGTATCCATTATATCTACATATGGGGTGATAGATTATTACTTTTATAAATAACCGGTTAATAATGCTTCTCTAAAACACGGGTCTTGGAAATATTTGGTTACACCTGAAATTATTCTTGGTCTGTCACAAGATCACTTTTTACCATGGAATGCAATCAGTGAGTGTTTTAATTAAGATGTGAAATATCAACACTGTCATCATTAAGTCTATAGTATAATTTATAGAGACTGGTATCTCAACAAGTCTCAGATTTGATCACTGGTTACAGCTCTTATAATGAGCTGGCTCATTCTACATGTATGTACATCGGCACTTTCATAAACAAGTAAAGAAATATTATGATTATTTGCACACTTTAGCAAATACAACTTGACTTAGCAGGAATTCAAAATTAACAAAAGTTGATTTGTAATGACTCCAAACCACATGCAACTTGTCCATAATTTCTTTCAAGTTTGTCTTTTCCCATTTTATGTTTTGAAGTGGCAAATAAAATTAAATCTTCAAACTAATCAGATACTCACAATAAATGAAAACTGATCACCAAAAATCAACTATAGATCAATATTTGCAAAATTTATGATAACAGCTAGTTTATTTCATACTGCGCATGCTGGTATAAGCCAATTATTGAATTAATGATCACTTTACAACAACATAATTAATGGCTTTAAACCATGTGAGGATGGATCATCATCTGTGTTATAAATCATTCAATAATTGTGAATCCTCAGTTGTGAAAATCTTTCAAAATAATGCACATGTCATTGGCTTCCCTGAGGGGGGGGGGGGGACCCCGGGCAAATGTGGGGACTTTGCAAACACCTAGTGCATTTGCCCCACCTACTGGGGCATTATTTTTCATCAAATCCCCCACATTGTCCCCAGTACCTGGGGCACTGCAATTCTGTAAGTAACATAAACACCTATCTGTTTGAAACTTTAGAAAATTGTGATGAACTGTTGAAATATTAAAATACGAGGCAATACGCAGCAAGCCGTTAATATGCTCGAAACGTCAGCTTTATTAAATACAACTATAAACTCAATGGCGAAAAATATGTCCTATCAACCCTTGTTGATCATGTAAACATCAGTTCTTAATACGCAAAGACAAAGAGCAAACAAGCGGATTTGGTCGTTGCATGACATCTCAAATTTAAAATGCTAATGATATGATTTGCATTTCAATAAACCCAGCCAAAGCTGGATCATGCAATGCAACATAAAGTTGGTAATAAACAGCAATACCACGAATGAATCAAATCATTGATGGTTTAGCAAAGCAGATGATATAATTGTAAGATAAAAATACATTCTTGCAGTCTCCCCTTTGATCCGCCATCTTCGATTTATAGCCAGACGAAAAACATTCTCGTCCCCAGTCTCTATGGTCTCGCGATTGCGAAAAACTGTAAATGTAAAGTCCCCACATTTACCCCAGGGGTGGGGACCGTGTACCTTTATTTCCCCACATTTCCCCACTACACGGGGAAGTATTTATCTCAAAGTCCCCACAAAGTCACCACATTTCCCCAGGTATGCCCAGGGTCCCGCCCTCGGGGAAGCCGATGACATGTGCATTAGAAAACTGACAAATTTTTATTGTTCTGAAATATGATCCATTAGACACTACGAATGCTGGAAAATCGGCAAGACAAGATGCAACTGAAATGTAATGAGGCTAAGAGAATCAAAACCACATATGAGCAGATCTTGGAACATCTTAAAGAAGAGCGTCGCACATGGCCCAATCAACTGGATGCCTTAGAGCAAGCCATCAAGGCCCAGCGAGAAGAACTGAAGGAGTTGAAGGCCATGAATAATGATGCACAAATAGCAAGAGATGCAGCTAGGGCTGAGCTTCACAAGTTGGAGCAGTCGGTGTATGAGGCAAAACGTGAACGGGAGACAGCATTAGCTGAATATAAGAAGCAGGCAGAAGAGAAAAAAGAACACGCGGAAAAAGTGGAAAAAAGGGTACAAAGCATTAATGTGTGTGTGTGTGTGTAAATTCTATTTATAAATATATATAGTATGTGATCAAGGGGTCAGCCTCAGATACACCTTTGTTGGGAAAAGCCACCTGTGCTTGTTAGGGTTACATGATCAGATCAGATTGTAATTAAAATTTCAACATTCTTGTAATAGAGAGGGCATATTTTTTTGTGGCAAATTTGTCATAGATTCCGTATAAAATTCCCAATTATGAAGTGTATTCATGATCAAGACAGTGTCAAACTTGTCAGATTATATCGAGTTGAAATTGTTTCGATAAACAGGCTAGACCAGTTAGGCTGTGAATAGGATCAAGGTTTGAGAACTTTGGTAGCACCCTATTTATCCTTTTTAGTCGTTAAATGATTAAATTTTAATGATGAGCTCAATTAATTTATTTATCAAGGTTCACATGCCTGACTTGCAATTCCTTGATTTCACTGAATTTGGGGAATTATCTGCAATTTTGTCGTCTTGGATGGCCTCAGAGCAACACTGTTCTACCACAACCAAGCCCTGTCTCTCAGAATCGCCTATAGATGGCTCTCCCATGATAATCCCCATTCCTTTATAAGTTCCACTCTCACTATTTTTCTCTGCATAGGTTTTGGTCTGTATGGTTTCTGCTTGCCAGCTGCATTAAAGCCTGGTTTACACTAGCAAGCAGAGAAGGAAGCACATAGTCCGAGTGTGAACCAACATGAAGCAAAAGTGGAAGTCTCAATTCAATTCCCAAAGCCATGTCTTTCTGTCTTTGTTGAGGGACTGGAAAAGAGCTTTGTAATATGTTCATATTTTCCATTCCTTCTCTGCTTCCATCATTCTGGCTCACACTACAACATAAGTGATGGAAGCATGACGGAAGTAGAAGAGAAGACAGAAGAATATTAGGAATGTTCCGTTCTTTCTTTTCTTTACTTCTGTCAAGTTATCAGTTTCAGTAAATGTGCTTCTGTCTCTGCTTTCCTGGTTCACACTAGAATGGAAAGCTTCTACATACTGTCTCCACTTTTGCTTCTGTCACTAATGTGAACCGGGCTTAACAGGGGTGATATTATTTGTGTATGTTGACATTGTGGAGAATGTGGACATAGAGGAAAACATTAAATGATACTAATTATAAGGTCCATGTTTCTATGTCTGAAAATAATAGAAAGTTGAACTAACAGTTTGTCAAATTATTACTTTTCCAGCTGCAAAGAAGTTCATTACAACAAGATGAGCTATCAGGTAACTTTTAAACTTTACCTGATATGATAATACAATACAGTTATTTCACTAATAGGTACTTCCATAAAATATCCATACAGGTGGCATTGAAATTTAACCCCTGCTCCCCCCTCCCTATGCATTCGGAGTTTCAGAATTCCAGGGTTTTTTTCAACCTCTTGATATTCCTATTTTTAGAACTTTTTTATTCCCCAGAAATCACTGACGGTATCCCCTTTTCCAAGTTCTAACTAATATTTTTTTCTATTTGAGCCAGTAATCACTGTTTTCTATCTATTTCAGGAAAATTTGCTATAATTTTAAGAAATTAAAATATTTTGTTTTGAAATATTCATGATGGCAGAGATGTTGTACAATAAATGTTGCCATAGCAACAGTCCTTGATTAAAACTTTATTGTCATTATGAAAAATAATGTAGGCCAAAGCTGTTTGCATGCCTAATGGCCAGCTTTATCTGCAACCATTTGGAAAATCATTGGGCGGAATGATTTGTTAGAGGAAATAGCTTAACCAACAAAATGACACAACTCAACCATCCCAACTGATTGAATCTATTTATCAACAGCTGAACAAAAGGCTTCACTGTCTGGTGAAGAACAGGAACGCAAAATCACAACCTATGAAGAGGCTATGACCAAAATCAAAGATGCAACAGGCGTGTCAGATATCAGAGAAGTAGTCCAGCGGTTTCTCTCACAAGGGGACACACAGAAACACCTCGAGCAACTGAAGTTGAATAATGAAAAGATGTTGGTCAGGTTAAAGGAAGAAAAGGTATGTCCTTGCTGCTGTGGATTTTTTACTCTTCGTGCTCATTACATTTTCAAGAAATCGACTGGTTTTGACAATCTTTAAAAATTTCAGAGTTGTTAATTTTGAGAAATAGGTTTAATTGTAAAGCATATCAAACACTTCTACTCCACAAGACAAGCAAAATGAGTGGTTACATTATGTGTTTTGGTCAACTGATTCAAAAGTTTGGACATTAAGTTAACACCAAATTAAGAGATGCTGATGAAAGTGAATGGTCACTGCTATTTTACCAAATGAACAACTTTTGTTTTCTCCCTCCACCAGGAAAAGCTCAAGCGAGAGTATGAAGACATGAAGTACTCTGGGGAAGCTAAGCTGTCCAGGTATTTTGTTTTTGCCTGTATGGATTTTTTTAAAAAGGGTTATCAATATTTGTCATTGCTACGTAATAGTACTGACCTTCAGAAACAATTTTCTTCATGTTTCTAATTAGCCTCCCCGCAGACTACTTTTTTCATTCGCTGCAAGACTTCTCTGGGCTTGTTTCTAGTCTGGTCAGGAGTTACTTTTTGGCTTCCGTCAATCAAATACAACAGTCGAGATTAAATTGACAACAAATCGTGCATTATAAAGCTTAACC
Organism: Parazoanthus atlanticus; assembly: GCA_025448195.2. NCBI lineage: Eukaryota > Metazoa > Cnidaria > Anthozoa > Zoantharia > Parazoanthidae > Parazoanthus > Parazoanthus atlanticus. The sequence continues at coordinate 12,009 of JAOEHT020494744.1, read as the reverse complement.
ATCACATTCAACATGCAGTCATACAGAGCTATTGAAAGCACGGCTATTTTTTCAATGAACAATTATTATAACAACTTTATTCAACTTTGTCAGGCTTCAAAACAGCCAAAGAACTTGTACAGCAGTGCCTTAACTTATTGTTCGTTTCTTTGTTGTTCGCTGTATATGACTCGGCTTCTTGTAGTTTTTACCATTCGTTAAATGTTATTGTTTTCAAATAAACCCAAAATATTAACGTCAAAAGTTTACTTTCGTGGTTTTAAGTTGAGCATAATGTTCTTCGTGGGGCTCTTCAGAGTTGTTTTGTTCCCATATTTTGTAGTTCCTTTATAGCGTTTTCCAATTTAAAGATAATCTTTTTTATAAATCATACTAAGAAGTAATGATTGTTTATCATTGTGTATATTTGTTTTGTTTAATTCAGTGGCCAAAGAATGCTTGAAGAGTTCCAACAACGCCTTGCCGAGGAAGAAAAGCGGTGAGTTTCTAATCATGATTAGAGAGTACTGAAACGTCAAAAATGTCAAAAAATATTAAAGAAATATCTTAAACTTTCATGCGTACAGATCAGACTAGATATACAAATCCCCTCCACTATGTTCACCATAAATTGATAAGAAAAAGCCAGTAAATCGCGAGTTAGAATAACAAACGAAAATTCTGATTTGCCAAATTTCTAAACAAATAACTTTCACGTACGATAACGGCAAATTGCATACTTTACATTGTAAACAGTCATAGAAGCTACCAGAGTCCTGGATTGTTGCTCGTGTTAAAATTGTTATTCTCATTTGATTACCTCGGTAGTGATATCGCAATTCAACTGGCTACTCGACTGACAAAAAATCATGTGCCACGAAGACTTTTTTTCAGTCTTTTCAGAATGTATGTGTTACAATGATTGATCAACAGCAGCAAACCTTTAAAGATCTCACTCTCCCCCGAGGAGTCCCTAATTTTCCACTTGAATTCCTCGAGCGGAAAAGAAATCACATGCAAGATAGCCTGGTGAGCGAACACTGGAGCAAGGTGAACAAGTTTGTGTATGTATTATAAATTGCGCACTTGCTCGTCCGCTATCTTGGGATTTATTTTCCTCTCGACGAATTCAAGAGGAAAAATAGGTATTACTCGTACACTCTTTTCTTATAAGAACCTTTTTATGGTGACGTTGAGGCTGAAAATGCCAAAATAGAAGAACATTGTAGGAACATTCCTCAGACTGAGATTAAGAAAGGAACGTTTATTTCTAAAAAGAAATTGAAAATGAAAGACTATTAATTATCACGTGAGAGAGAAGTACAGTGAAGTACAATTTGACGTTTGATTTTGGTAAACGGGCGATAGCAACGCATTCGGTTACATATATGAACTGAGTTAGATTTTGGGAACAGCCTTTGAATGTACCCAGACAAAATTCCATAAAATATTGATTGATCAAGAACACTTTAAAGAACGTTTGGGGCTGAGATCCTGAAAATTAAGAACGTTCAGCCTCAGCGCAAAAATACGTGGATTAAGATCTTTGTAAATGTTGATTTCAAACCTGCAGACGCGCGACTTTCAAAAACTTTAATGACCATCTTCAAGCGTTTATAGTTGTAATTTCTGAAGCTGTCTAGTAACAAAACGTATAACAAAATCTTCAAAACTGCGAAAATTAGAAATTTTATGAAACTGGTTCTGAATCTGACGTCTCGTCCGTTAACTGTAACAGCAACATGGTTCGTAATCCAGCGATTTTCGGAAAACGTAAATTTGAGAGTTTTCCGGAGAAACATACCTGTAGTAATGTACTCCCGAACCTGGCTACATAGCTCAGTTGCGCCATAGCGGTGCTTGTTTCAGCCGCCGCATTTTCACAGCTGCGTCACGGGCACTGAAAAGAATAACAAGAACAAGATACTTTTAGAAAAAGAAGTTTTTGAGGGTATTGGTAGATGTGGCTTACTAATGTGATCGACTTTTTATGCATGCAGGTGTGAAGATGCAAGACAGCGCCAAGAGCGCACAAGTCGGATCCTTGTTAATGTCAAGGCAGGCATTGAGCACTTGGCCGACAAACTACAGCATTTGAAAGCAGTAAGTGTAACACCAGGGATCACAAGGAATTCGAAAAGTCCTTGAAAACCTAAAAAAGTCCTTGAAATTCAAAATGTAAGGTTTTCTCCTTGAAAAGACCTCGAATTTTACCAAAATGTCTCTCGGTGAACTCTGCTAAACCATCTTGCATTTCTAAGGGTTTAGGCAAAACACTTAGTGGAAAGCAATGATATTTCGTAATTTCTTGATGTACAATATATTTAGTAATAAATAGCTTAATTTGGAGGGTAGAGCTATTTTTTTCTTTGCAAAACGAGTCTTTGGAAAAAGAAGTTCGATGTCTTTATGAACCCTGGGTATATCGTGCTCGTGTGGAGTGAAACACTGTGTTTTATTTACAAGGATGTGTCAAAATTTTCACTAAATATCTTTAGTTTTGCTGTCATGACCCGACACGAATAATTTAGCATAGAACAGCTGAGAGAAATCGAGGAAAAGGTTAGTTTTTCTGCAGATCATAAGATTACCTCTTCCAAGTAGAAGGCCCCGTTTCTCAAAAACCGCCTTTAGTTATTGAAATCATCGAACATTTGTTATCTTTGTCTTTGACCAAAATGGAGCTTGCCTACCAAATTTGTAAATTAACTAACCATACATGTCCTTAACTTGGAAGTCGAGAAAAGCGAGAACACCGTTTTTCCGATTGCGCCGGGTTCGCGCTTTATGTATATATATATACATAAAAAGCGCCGTTTCTTCCCAAAATGCTATGCGAGTGTTTTCTATTGTTTTGGTTTCAGTGCAGTTTCAAAGAACTTAGTTATTGGGACACATAAGTTGAGATTTGCGCGAAAAGTTATTTGCTCCTCAGTTTTTCAGCGTAGTAAACGTATTTATCAAATCTTCTATTGCAAACTTGTGTTGCAAGCCTGGATCTAGGGCGTCCTCATACCAGCTACATTTTGAATAGTGCACCAGTTAACAAGTACTCGAAATCACCAAACACTTCACTTTGTGTTTTGATGTTGAGCTGAAGTTTGTCGCTCTGATATGGTCACAGTTTTGCTCTGCGCTCATACCGAAAAATCCTACATTAGTGCCCTTGGCTAACATGAGGCAGAGCTAGTAAGGGGGTGGGCTTATACACAGGGAGGCTTACTTATATCCGGGGAGGGCGCTTATAAACGGTATAAGAAAAAACGTTTCGGAACGAGCAGTTACTGTCTGAGCTAACGTACCGTGACATATAGCGCTATTAAAATGCGTTTTTGTGCGACAGTTCGCGTATTGTTATGAAAGATGCCGGGTTTTATTTGTTATTCGTAATATTTTTTGTTAAACTGAAATGACATACCGATACGTAATTAATTGATATCTAACGGTTGCTGCGTCGGTTCGATCTGCAAACAAGATAGCTGACATCTAATATTTCTGTGTCGATGTTACAGCCCAAAGGCAATGTACCCCAGGCTCAACTCTCGCCCACATCAGATGAATATGTTCTGGATTTACTCGGAACCTGCGAACAGAAGCTACTCAAACTTATGGATGATCTAGATGGAAAAGATATCAGTGACGTTATGAAGGAGATGGAGGACCTCGAGGTTAGTACAGTGAAAAAATAATGATAATAGTAATAATAATAATAATAACAAATATTATTATTATTATTATTGTTATTATTATTATTATTATTATTATTATTATTAATACTCTCCCCCACGACCCTATTTCTGCATGATACAATAGAAACCTATAAGCTAATAAGATGTATAATAAAACATAGAAACCTATTGAAGAACTAGTCCTTGTTGGCGTGCTTTCCATTTCTAGCTTAATAAGAAAAAATGGTTAAAAAGGGTAACTTGTCTTTTTGATGGCTGCCTCGCTTGATTGTTTTTTCCCGTGAACGTTGTGACAAGAAAATCGAACTTTAAAGTAATGAACATTGTACTTAATAGTGTTTCAAGGAATTTTTAAAAATATACTCCGTCAGTATCAGGAAAATAGTTAAATTAAATATTTTTGCTAGGGTAGAATCGCCAGTTTCGTTATTTCCTAAGAGTTGGCAGCAGATTCGATATATGCAAATCAAAGGAATACTCACGATTTTTGTCAGATCTACCAAATCATGCTAGAAATTATCAGATCTGTTACATTCACCATTGCTTAAAATTTCTGGACATGAGAAAACTATTTGGTAATGGTAACAAAAGATATTCGACAACCTTACATTTTGTCTTTTGGAACAATCAATTTGCTAAAATTTCGGTAAGACGTTTTGCATATTTTTAGCTTAGTATTTTATGATATAATGCGAGCGACGCCCCGCCGGCAGCAAACAAAGAAACATTCTGAAGCTAGGCTAGCTGTAGCTAGAATGGTCATGTTTGCGAGCCAGGGGGGGGGGGTTAGTTTGGTAGTATCGATATATTAGTGCGTGGTTGCTCAACCTTATTGTAGTGTTGTTTGGTTGCAGTTTCGTTCCACAATGGAAGGGAAGCTTCCTCAGTACAACACCCGCATCAAGCTGCCTCAGGCTCAGGAACGAATGGCCGCCTATGACGGTGAGTACGGCCAAGATATGATTATGATAATGATGATGATGATGATTACGATGAAAGTGATGATGGCGATGGTGATTATGTTAATGGTGATGATAATGATGATGATAATGACGATGATTATGGCGATGATGATTATGTTAATGGTAATGATAGTGATAATGATGATGATAATGACGATGATGATAATTATGCCGATGGTGATTATGTTAATGGTGATGATGATAGTGACAATGATGGTGATGGTGATAATTTTGATAGTGACGATGATTATGATTATTGCGCTGGTGATTATGTTAATGATGATGATAATGATAGTGATAATGGTGGTGACGGTGATAATGACACTAATAATGATCATGGCGATGGTGATTATGTTAATGATCATATAATGACGACGACGATATGATGTTGACTATAACGGTGATGATGGTGATAATTGTGATGATAAGAAATGATAATGATGACGATGATGATGATGATGATTATGGTGGTGATTTAATATGCTGATGTTGATGATAATGATGACGACGATGATTATGATGGTGATGTTAAAAACGACGATGAGGGTGATGATGATGATTATGATGATGATGATGATAGTGGGTATGGGTATGGTTATGGTTATTATTATGATAATGGTAATAATGATGATAATAATGATAATAGTAATAATAATAGCCGTTCTGACGCATATAACAACAACATCTATGCAGCTTGCATGTTATGTTAAATTTAAGAGTTGGCTCCGAGAAGTTAAAAACTGAAAATAGATCTGTCCGTTCAGCTCAAAAGTTTAACTAAACACTAATCACCCAAGTTTCTGCGAGTCTTCTTGTCGACTGTCCACACAACCCTTTCACTTCAAAGGCACTTTTAAAACCGATTTAGTTAGATGCGGTGGTTGTACACGACACGAAATCGTACCGTGTGAATATATGTACGGCTTGAATAAGACAGATGCACGCATCATATAATTTGTCGTAAAATTTTGAATCATGCATATGTTCAAAATCTCACAATAATTACGGCAAAGTGTTGTACTCTGAATCGATCACATGTCCAAGATAGCATAAAAAAGTCGCGAATACTAGGTTTCTGGAGGGTTTTTTTTTTTACAAAAATGAAAGCATTTTAATGCACCAAAAATACCTTTGATCAATAACTTCTCCAACGTTTCGACGTGTTTTAAGCCAATTTATGACTTTGTGCTCCGCCCGGAACACAAATCAAGCCCGAAATTGAGACAATCCGCCACAGGACAAATGAGTGCAATCCAACTTAATCGCCCCATAAGACCGACCATCCGTATCAGTTACACGTCGAAAACTTTAAGCTTGCAACTTAGTTTTCTTGTCAGTAAATGAGCATGCGCAAAACGTTAACCTTAATAGAGCCCCTTTGAAATTTCTATGTACTGTATTTACTTTACAGATGATGAAGAGAGTGGCGAAGATGAGGACGTTCTCTCCAGAAATGCGATTAAACGCTATAGCCAACAGCTTGTCGACTCCAAAACAAAGAAACACAAGACACGAAAGAGCAAGAAACGGACTGGCAAGCAGTAGATTGGGAACATGATTTGTCTTGGGTCTGTAAACTGTAGAATATTGGAAGTTTTTGTCGCTTGATGATGCACAACTGTAAAATTGCGTGCTTGTACAAAGTTACTAATAAATGGATTTAAGGTAGAAATTGTCTCAAACGTCTTCGATTTGCTCAAACAAAAAATGGGAAAACAAACAAATAAGACAAAGACGTGATAAGCAAAACGTCAAACAAACATAAAGGCAAACATAATAACAATAATGATGATGATAACTTTATTCACAAATAACTTGCAACCATAGGCTGAACAATACGTGTCGTTTATAAGTATAAAAAGTTTAAATGTTTGAGGCTGAAAACTAAGTTAAAATTAACCTAAAAATCTACAGAATTACAAGATGGTCTTCAGACTGTTAGAAACAAAAAACTTTTCTTTGAAGCTGCACTGACTCAGTGAACCATAACACTGAAACACTCGCATAGCATTTTGGTTAGAAACGGGGCTTTTTACACATGGAACCAGCATGATATATATTCAGGGTTCATACAGACCTGAAAGTTTTCTTTCAATGATTTTTCAAGGAAAAATAAAAATCTTTAAAAACTCGTTTTGCAAAGAAAATAGTAATGCTACTCTCCGAATTGAGATATTTTTGACCAAATACATTGTAAATCAAGAAATTACGAAAAGTCATTGCTGTTTAGCTTCAACGTTTTGCCTAAAGAACCTTTCTTGGATCATGTTTAAACACATTACAATTCAAGGACGTTTTTACTCAAACAGACAAACAACTAGGTGAAACAAATCTATAAAGCAACAAAAACATATAAGCAAACATGCTAATAAATAGACCAGATAGAAAAAGAAACAAACACAAACAAAAAGAACAACATTTTCTTAACCGCTGTTGATCTTGCTCCATATCTCATTTGGGATTCAGGGACGACGCACTGCTGTGCCACTCTGTGATGTTTTTCGGCTCTGTTTTTTTTCAAACCAAATAACATTATTTTAATGGCGCGATCGAGCGAAGTATCCAAGGTACTGTCACTGTAGAGTCCTTGAATTTTACACTGATTCCCAGAAATTCCTGGAAAATTAAATAACATCGAAAAGCTGGGAAAGTAAAGTTAATCCTGAGTTTTTTTTGCGAAGTTATCGTTTTGCTGTTTTTAAATACTCCCGAAAAACTCCTTGAGAATTGCTAAAAAATAGTGTCTTTTCGTGCGTTTTTTGTCTGAAAGCGTACAGATCCCGAGTATTGACAAGCGTTTTTGAGATTATTGTTTATTTCCTTACCAGCGCTAGTGAGTGGGTGGGTATGCGTACTATGTCTTTGTATGTGGGAGTATGTACGCACGCGCGCGTGTGTGTGTTTTAGTTTTATTTAGCTAAAGCCCCCCCCCCAACTATTCTCCCCGGCCCGGGCTCCGCCATATCTGGTATTCAGTCAGTCTATGAAGAGTTAACACGCAGACTGACAAAGTCAAAAGTACCATGCAAATTCATAACATAAGCAGAATGATTTTAAACTCTTGAGCCTATTCAAACTGGGGGATGGGACGGGAGGCTGACAGTGTATCCATTAGCGTTTGCGCTATCCATACCAAATTTGCTGCGCTAATTATTTAAGTTAAACAAATACGACAGTTCTTAGTTAAGTCAATTACGATGTCACGTGACGTTATGAAACCGCCATATTGGATATTTTTATGACATCAGAAAAAGGCCTTATTTGAGGGTCTCATTGGGATTAACCGTAAGCCGTAAAACGGCTTAAAAATAATCGTAAGGCGCAAAAATTGAAGATTTCTAACCGTAATATTAAGCGTAAGCCGTAACGGACCGCAATAAAATGTTTGACCACGCAAGACAAGGCGAGGGCCGAAGGCCCGAAGAAGCGGTGAGTTGAAGTTTTTGCGCCGCCGGACCGACCACAACTGCTGAGTCCCCACATTCTCGTACCCAGAGCTGCTCGTTTCGGCTGACAGAGAAATGAATGGACCCCGGCGCCCTTCGCGCCCGCTGTATATCGTGTCGGCGGATAACCATTGAGAGAAGAACAAAATGACAGTCGAGGGTGAACTGTAAGTGTTTTGCTGTGCTCTCTTTCTCGTCTCAGTTGTTTTGCTTTTCAGCATGCCGCTGATACATTTGCATTTTTTACCAAACAGTCTGCGCATAACCATATCGTTACACACCAATCTGCACAGCGTACCAGTAAATGCGAAACGTGTCTTCAAATGAAACTGCAACATAATGGGGCACGTATCTCATCTACCAGCATTGAGATCCTGTGACTGCTGCCTGGAGGAGTCAATGCGCTGTCGAAAAGTTGCAGTTTAGGCTGTTGTAACAGATTGCAAAGAATGTAATAAGCAGGCCCATGTAGAAATCAAGAAGATGTCTGAAAACAATACTATTCCACACGAACTTCTTCTTCTGTCATATTTTCCTGATGTTGTGCATATCGGAAAGACTTGCAAATGTAGCTGGTCGAATTGGTTTATCAACCTAGACGGACAAATCTCTAATCTTGTATTAGTGCGCATCCTGAGAGACTCGCAAGATCCGGATGTACGCAAGCCTCTGAAGAAACTTCTTACCTTAGAATGTGTCCGAAATAAAGATCGAATTGCTGTTGAACCACTAGTGCGACTAACGAGAGTTGAGGTAGCGAAGGTATTAAGCAAGATATCACTTGTAGTACACACGATTGTACCAGAAAAGCATAGATTTTGGCAGTCTAACCAGCAGTGTGTGTGTTCCCAATCTGTTGCCATCGCTCCGGGACCTCCGGTAGTGTTCTAGCACTTGAACATGATTTCACTTCCTCAAAATCATGACTGCTGCAGATAAGACTTCACCAGCCGGCTGATGTAACAGAACCGCAGAAAGGTCTCAACGATTCGAGGGATTTATGTTATAGCATAGGTGTGGCGTATATCGCAGAGCGTGGTAGCCGTTGCAAAAAGTACGGAAGACCTCGAGAAAAATGTTACGCTAAAGCCTAACTCTACACTCGCGTACTGAACTTGAGACAGCATTAAGACCTTATAACCTTGAGGAAATGTGCCAAATTTACGACCGCGCCTTTCTGAACATTTGCGAAACTAGCCAGCAGGATGCCAAAGAATACCTTGCAAATTGATGCAATGTTGTCAAAACCTTCAGCTCTTTGTATGACCAGTGACGATCCACTTTTGTGTGCTGACAACGGCAACCGAGCTATCTACGAGATTCAGTTGGAGAGGAATGGAGTTACTATCAAGGCCATTCTAGAAAACTAACATGCTATCCAGAGGGCGTTAATCGCCTGGAGTCGCTAGCCATATGTAGTGGTTCGGTAGTTTACTTCTCAGCGGCAAACAGTTCCCAAAGTAACGGTGGCCTCTACTGTTTTAGCATGGAAAGCATGGGTTCCTATGACAAGAAGGTAATATAATTTCATAGGACGTTGGCACTAGGGGATTGAGAAGGATTGTAAAAATACAATCTAGCTTTGATCGTCAGTACAAATGAATTGTTGCTTGATATTTTATGTTGCGGCATTATTAGTCATTATTTTTGACGCTGGCAATGGAACTCTCTGATTGGTTTCTTTGCTTTGAAAATGCATATGTATACAGCAATTATTCCACTAGCTCTTGTCGAAATGAGTTGATGGCCAGCCTCCGTGTCTCGTTGGCTGTCGTGCCATGTACAACTGTACGATTGTTTAATTTATTGTTCCCGAGCTCGGACACAAAGTGCTTTACATTCGTAGCGGGTTTTAAAATCCACCAAAATGTAACTTTACCTGGTAATAGCTTCGTTGACACCGCTATAATTGAAACACATGGGAAAATGAAACACGCGCGTAGAGATGGAAAGATGAGAGATGTCATGAAGCTCGCCGTCAGCTTGGATAACAATTTGAATCAAATCTACCAAGGGCAGGATGGTTGGATCGTAACGAACTTGCAGAGACCTGACCCCGGGAGCTGTCTCCTCTAAACCAGCGATCTCACGTTTCAGAAGCCATTGTTCAAGGAAATGCACACGGAAACGAAGGTTAAGATCAAGAACCATTGCACCATATTCGACCAAAATATACGAGTCTCCAGCTAAGCGAATCTTGGCTCCCGGATGCTCCTTTGAAGGGGGAATCCTGTGAAGAACAGCTCTGGTCGGAGGATAGTGGTCTGGAAGAGAGAGAGGGTAGGAATCTCGTTTTATGGCATTCAGGCTGTTGATGAATTTGTTTTGCTCCAACCGTTTGTGAACTGCATCCCGGATTGTCATTTTGCGGAATTTGATTGTGTCTCCGGCCTTCACTTGACCTAAAAGAGTAGAAATTATGTTAGAGTAATCCAATTTCAGTCAATAAATACAAAATATTACTATTTCTAACTAACAAAACTCCATGTTAGTCATGTTTGCACATCAGCTTTATTCTGATAACCTTAAAGACAATTACGCAAGCGTTTGATGAAAAGACGTTCCGTTTGCCAATTTGTAGCCATTGAAATATGGTTATACGTTTGTTTTGCGCGTGTCAGTCCCACAATGCAGTAGTAATGCAATCATTTAACAGCAGCTAAAGAATAACGACTTAATTCAGGGCTGGAGAGAGTGAAAAATGTAAGCAAACTATGACGTAATTGTGGTAAGCTTTGTTTCAATAGGGTGATCCTTTCAGTAAAAATGTGCTGATATCAACAGGAGCCCAAGGTACAGAAAGTATAAATATGCGCTTAAAGTTTACATGCAATGTGAATAAAAATATTATAAGACCTAATTACAAAAATACGTAATAACACTAATTACAATATAGCAATGCGGTGTGATTATAATGTGAAATATTATTATAAACAGGATAATAATAATAGTAATAATAGTAGTACTAAGTAGTGACGTAGTATATAGTAATATGAACGTAAAGACGAAAACAATAAAAAAACATTCATTATGGTAGTGATAGTGATAGTGATGGTGATAGTAATAGTCATGGTGATAGTGGTAGTGATGGTGATGGTGATGGTGATAGTGATGGTGATGGTGATAGTGGTGGTGATAGTGGTGGTGATGGTGATGGTGATGGTGATGGTGATAGTGGTGGTGATAGTGGTGGTGATGGTGATGGTGATAGTGGTGGTGATGGTGATGGTGATGGTGATGGTGATGGTGATAGTGGTGGTGATGGTGATGGTGATGGTGATGGTGGTAGTAGTTATAGCGATAGTAATAGTAATAGTAATAGTAATAGTAATAGTGATAGTGAAAGCGGTATCGATAGTGATAGTAATAGTGATAGTTGATCCCGATAAATTTTATACCTATCTTCCACAACTCAGACTGCACTATGGTGCTCGGGCACACGAATCCCCCGAGGCTAGGGCCGTCTTGAGCAATTATAATTGGCATGTTACCGGTGAAGTTAACAGTTCCCACTGCGTACTCGCAATCATGGATGTTAGATGGATGACTCCCACCTTCACCTCCGTTATCACGTGACCACTCTGGCGCTGGACCCAACAACCTAATGCCGAGCCTGTTCGAGTTGTGATGAACTTTCCACTTGGTGCTGTAAAACATCTCTATGTCACCATCAGTTAGGAAATCCGGGTTGGCATGTGGTCCAGGGAGGACTCCGATCTCCCAGTCTTCACTGTACTCCGCGGCAACACCAGCAACATCTAGGGTTCTGGGTAGTTCTTTATGTCCAGCGTTACTGTTTGTTGCTCCAAGTTTAATCACGTCACCGAAAACGAGTGGGCGTCCTTGGTAACCGCCTAAGTTTCCACTTGGGAAGGTTGAGCGGCTACCAAGGTACTCTTGAACGTCAAAGCCTCCTGCAACGGCAAGATATGC
>JAOEHT020494743.1:0-25856 GCA_025448195.2 Parazoanthus atlanticus | reverse complement strand
GTTGCCATAGAACAGGGTTAGAAGCCAGTGTGTTCCAGTGTCTGTTTACTCGACTACATCGACACAAACTCACTGCAAGATAAAATAATTATATTAAGTAGGTGCAGCAACAGAAGATTTGTAATATATCAAGTATAATTATACAGTAATTAATTAAATCTCGATTGCAAACTTAGGCTGTACTGTACACAACATATAGAATGGTATTAAGAAAACTGAGTAGACGATTCTACGGACAAGTGTAAATACACTGTATAAATTTTAGATTTTATGCATAGAATATCCACTTCCTGTAACACTCACTTACAGTATGGCTGAGTTGATTTTGCCAAGTCAAGTGAAACATTACAACACAGTGGTCAGGTGGGGTTGGGACTCAAATTCACAATCCTTTTGGTTAGGCATGAACTGGTCACTGAGACAATAATATGGATGTAACACTGGACCACTAAAATACCACATGTAATTAGCTTTCTTTCTCTAAATTGTATTGCTTAGCTAAATCATTAGTTTAAGTTGCAAAATACTGTTGCCAGGGGATCATCAAAATGAAAATCCTTTTCTAAGTTAAGGAGCTCATAAGGCCAGCAATAAAGTTATTGTCTGTAGTAAACTTCAGTAGTCTGTGACAAACAGATCATAGTATTGCTAAATAACTCCCCCTGGATTGGACACTAATCCGTCACAGGTACTTGGCACTCAGCAAAAGCTGGTGGTTAGCCAGGAGATCAGTTGCTGCATGCAAGGAATGCCTGATCATATGGCACTGTCCCATAAGACCTCACTCACTGACATTAGAAGGTATCAAATATGGACACCATTTTTTTAATTTTCACTCATTGGCTGCAGTCACACTAGGATATTTAACTTTAGCTAGCATTCACAAACCTACAGTGTTTGACTAGTTTGACCACTCGGAAGTTGTACCTACTGGTAATTATAGTTAGAAATTTTACTCTTTGTTGTTTTTGCACAGTGGAAAATAGGTTGGCTGCAGTCACCTAGGATATTTAATTTTCATGACTATCATTAAAATATAGTTATATGTCTAAGTTTGACCACAGCCACTGTTAAGATCTAAGTACTACTAAGCTAGTACTTACTGGTACATAACAACTAATCATGTTTGAATGAATTCATCAACTAGAGTTAGTGTTGTAAATGGGTCAATAGCAAGCAACTCCATTGTTGAATATAGTTTCACATGATGTGTGCATCCATCGAATTATAGAATGATGCACTTGGGTGGTTGTTAAGCACGGAAGAAATGAAACAGTACTTCCTTGAGAATTATAACATAACTACAGCAATTTCAGAACATAAAACATTATTATTTTATTGAAGATAAAACTTCACAAACTTTTTGATAATTTTCAGCAAATCAGCAGGACTGTTTTGTCTTCGCCTGTTGACTACCTTCTTCAACAAGCCAGTCAAGCTGGCTGTCTAATATAACTACAAATCGAACATTGTTGCTTATTTTCTGGTGGCTCGGAGATAAACTGGAGTTAAAAGTTTGGTTCTTTGACATCTTCACGTTCCATCATTAGCTATTGGGCCAGTGAACATCGTGTGAATGCAAACATGTACCCATGCTAATAATTTAACCAATCAGAAGATGCGATATATGCTAGCTATGTTATAATTTATGTTATCAATGGAACTTGTTTCTTCAGCAGTACGAGCAATCACTGACAGTACTATCACTTGCTACTAATCTAATGACACCATTTGGGAAGGTACCTTTTGATGCAGCAAACAGCACATGCTGATTGGCCAACTCCTAGTATGTGATATAAATGTTTGGTTGACTGAGGGTTGCTAACAGATACTGTCGCAAAATTAAATTTACATTCATTGATCACTAGAAAATACAAAAGATAAGGAGCACAAACCTGGATCTAGCAGAGACATTATACAGAAAGTGACATTATATGGTAACCATGCCATCATATCTTGACAGTTAGGAGGGCAACTCTTGTGTAACAATGGCTCCATGGCAACTGACAGCATATGCATCTGCGGCAGTTCACTGCGCTCCTGAAAGACATAGAATGAAATTATTTGATCACACCAAAGTCAAAACTGAAACTTGCATGGAAACTCCTATTATAACAATTTTTAAAAAAATTTAAATATAATATAATTATTAATACTATAATTACTTTTATCATTAATATTAATATATTGATATTAATATCTATTTTTATTATAATTATTTTTATTATTGTAATTGTTATAACAAAAACTAGATATTGAACTTTTGGTAGAAAAAAGAAACACTTTCTTATATATCTCCAGGGCCACATCTTACATATATAGAACACAAGTTTCACACACTTACAAGTATTTAGGAAGAAATGGATTTATCTTGTAGCAGTCAATGTATGCAATGAGTTGGTATTGTAAGAGAAATTTTTTCTTATATGGAAAATCTTAGAGGTTTGGTATGCTGATAGGACATTATATAGGTTGTCAAGTGACAGAGTTAGTTTACTGTGGTTCTGGCTCATGAACTGTTTTAAAAGTTTTAATTTAAGAGCAATTCATTGTTAATTTTTTTTCAATGAGTGTTTTCAATGAGTGTGGGCATCACACACTGATTGTACCTGCTTTAATTTGTATGCAGTGTTCGAGTGGTTTATAGCATATCTGTCTCGTAACCTAAAGGTCATAAGTTCGAACCCTGGCCTGACCACTGTGTTGTGTCCTTGAGCAAGGCACTTTACTCGACTTGCTCCAGCTGATTCCGCTGTATAAATGAGTACCAGCATCTGCTGGGGTCTAACTTGTGATGGATTAGTGCCCTGTCCAGGGAGTCACAGACCCTCATCTGCTTAACACTACGGAAACCAGAGATATTATAAAGTGCCGGCCTTATGAGCCACTTGGCTCAGGAAAGGATTTAGCTTTTTTTTATTTGGAACCATGCTTACTATACAAAAATCTAGATGCCTGGCAGTTAAAGAATCCAACCTCCAAATAAATCAAGGACGAATTAATAGCTGGTATGGCCAAAAATTTGTCTGGCACGGTGTGAACACTTTGACCCTCTAAATTTTTGCATAGCAAAGGCATGTTGCATGGATCCATGGTAACTCAGATAGTTTTCTTTTCCTCGATGCCAGTGCTCTGTACATGGGCAGATGGTAAAACCACTGACGAAAGTTAAAATTCAACCTGGTTTGTCAGTTCTGTGTGAACAGATTGAAAATATTGAACGATTCCAAGTGAACAATTGTATTGTCAACTTTTTCAGCTGGTCAAAAATTAGCCCAGCTCCATGTGAACACAGCCTTGTGGTTGAGAAAAATGTTGTGGGCCTCGAGCTACTACTGCTAAATAATTATGTTGCATTGTACATGCGTGCTATGGACAGGACTCGAGGGAACAATTCAAAACCAATCAGGATTCTAAATCCCATCTACCTTCTCTGATCCACTTTTAAGATTTTCTGATGTACAAACATAAGCTAAGAAACTTACAAGAATTTTCCTTAGCATTATGTTGCGCTGCTCGTGGTTGAACTCTTCAAAACATCGAAGGATCTCCTGTAAACAAAACACATCAATAAGTGACTTTCAAACTAAAATAATAGTCACGGTCACACCCTCCATTTCTACTGAAGGGAAGTGAATTTTGATCATGTGACCACATTTCCCTTGCAAAACTTTGAAAGGGATATTTTGAACAGGGTAGTGCCAAATCTGAATTTTTTACTAACACAAAAATAGATTACAAATCTGCTTCCATTTTGGCAAAAAATGCTTTTAATTTGTGATTCTTTAACCCTCAAACGGACAACCCCTAAATCATAACATAAATGGACAACTGGGGGATCAATTTGACCCCCCAAGATTTGCCAAATGGTTGTATATAAAAGCTGGTCATTTGGCAAGCCAAGCAGTATTGGCCAAGCTAATTAGTTTCAATGACAAAAATAAAGTTTTTATCAAGGACTGTTGCTATTGCAATTAATTAAGCTATTGCACAACATGTCCACCATCTTGGATTTTTCAAAAATTGTATTTTTCAGACAACTGAACTTAGTAGAAAACATATATTTACATGCTCAAGTAAGAAAATATTGAAGAACAGAATGGAAAATATGAAAGATCAAATTTTGTCAAAAAATTGATGTACTTTTTAATAAAAAACCTGAATTTACATACTTATATTAATTATGCATAAATTCTAAGTTTCGATGTCATCCAAAGAATCCTTAATTGGACTATAGGTACTGCAATTTTAATTTAAATTGCTTTGGTGCTTCAGATTTTATGTCAGAAAAACCTTTTGGGGGTTCAAAGTGACCCCCTTTGTCCATGCAAGGGTTATAGTCTCATTGAAGTTGATTCAAAATTCTTCAGGACTGCTTTTTTGTTGTTGTACTCATCTGTTACTAGTATACATCAAGGAACTGTCCCTGAGGAAAAAGAGCTTTGGTTATCTTGTGCCATCTTGTTGAAAACCAAACACAATCGAGTGTGCTTAGCATTCAGCTTCAATTACTATATAAATTCACTCTGACTCAATTTGTGATTGATAAAGTCCCAAATCACCCTGCAAGTTTTCTGATCAATATGGGTCATGATGTCTACTAGCCAAATGACCTGTGAAGGAGAGCAAACCACTTGCCAAAATCAATAATCCACTGGACAAAGTCTAGTAGACTACTGTTAGCATCAAGCCCTGAATCAGTGTCACATCAGAAACAAACTGCAAAAACTGTTTGCATTATCACAAACAGTTTGCAACAGTTCACAAGCAACTCACCATATTTTGTGATGAATTGCATCTAAGTGGAAAAAAGCCTTAAAAACCAAAAAGTTTGTTTGCCACTGACCTCAACTTGTTGTTTGAACACAGAGCCCTCAACCTTGGGGGGAGTGGGTCGAGGTAATGGTGACAGTATTTTCTTGGAAACATGGACCTTGTCTTTGTTGCAACTGATGCAGTCCAGTTGATTAGAGTTCATTCCTTGGTTCAACTGCAACTCTTGCTGATAACGTTCATGGATATTATTAACTGAGTGTGAGGCAACCTCAAAGTCTGTTCCGCTGTCGACGGTACCATTGTTACACTCAACACCACTATCTGTGGTTGAGTCACACAGAGACAAACCCATTGAGCTGCATTTGCTTTCAATTGAACTGGTACTTTCACTTTCAATATAGCATCCTAAATCTTGCATGACACTCATGTGCAGAGAATCTTTCTGCTGTACATGTGATGATGCACTTGCAGTCACATTGCTCTCACAAATCGTATCCTCAAAGCCAGTGATGTCAATTTCAGTTTCTGATGTTCGTATGTCACTACAAACCGGTTTTGATGTTTCCATCATTATTCCTACTGTATCCGATGTACTATCTGTGTGTGATAAATCGTAAAGTGACAAATCAGCTGAGCTGCATCTACTTTCAATTGAACTGGCACTGTCACTTTCAACATGGCATCCAATGCCTTGCATGACACTTAAATAATTCTGCTGTTTTGGTGACAAGTTGCTTGTGAACTCAATACCCTCACAAGTTCTGTCATTAAAGTCAGTGATGTCAATTGCAGTTTCTGATGTATGCGTGTCACTCCAGCCTGATTTTGATGTTTCTGCAACGATACTTGCTGTGTTCGATAATCTGTCTATTGCAGAATCTATGTGTGTACAGACTATCTGTGGAGTCAATGTGTTGCCTACAAACTCCTCTTCCTCTCTTTCCTTTCCTTTCTTGTGAAAAGTCAAGGATGGCAATTCATTTTCATCATGACACCCCTGCTCTTCCAAATTCTCCTGAACTTCAGAAAGACTTGATTCAACCAAAGAAGTTGTGCTAATGGTCACAGATCCATTGATAGCAACATCTGATATTGCTGAATGAATACCGGCCTCAGCACAAACCAGTGCATTGTCTGTTAAATGGGAAATGCTATTACTGCTGAATAACAAACCATCAGTACAAAGAGCAGTTTGTTGATTGGCATAGTGATCATTCCAAATCTGGCAATCACCTTGCAAGTTATCATTGCTTGTAATACATTTGCATAGATTACCCCGGTTTAACATATCATCTGTGTTCAACCTCATGTCCAAGAGGTACTCTTGAGGGAGAGAACTATCTTGAGAATATAAACATGTGTTACTAATTTTAATCTCAGCACAGACTTGGTCACTCAATACTTGCTTCTCCAACACTTGTTCATCTTTACATGTTACATGAATTTCACAGCCCGAACCATTTCGCTTGGCAAGAGTACCAACATTCAACTTGTCAGAAAATCTATGATCTGCATTTTGAAATACTTGTCCCTTGGAGGGACTAAGTATTTCTTGGCTTTCACTAGTGGGGATAGAACATGTGGATTTGTCACTAGAAAGATTTTGCACACAGTTATGTTTGTTTTTTACTTGCTTGAAATCAGAACCATCAGCCATACAAGCTAGAGAGGAATCTTGTTTGATAGCAGAGCATGTGGTTAAGATACCATTCACCTGTTTTGGGTCAGCTTTGGCGACTTGAATACCATTGTTTGTGTCATCAGCAAAATAGCTTTCAGATTTTCCATCACTCAAATTCTTATCATCTTTCTTCAATCGGTCTCCAAGTCCAACAGTTGATTTTGCATTGTTTAAAGTGTGTTCGTCACTACGATAACAAAGTTCTGATAGAGGTGTGTCTAAGATGTCACGCAAGACCTGCTCCTTAGGAACTGCAACATTTCCAGGTTTAGTCACACCTTGTAAAAACAGTTCTTTGTCACTCATGTGGAGGTTTTCCATACACTGTTGTAGAGTATCTTTGTTGTTATCACACAACTGTCCCTCCTGATGCAAGTGAGGTGTGTCGATCTCACTGTCACAGTCTTTCTTATCATCCATTTTTTCAACTTTCCTTCCACAAACATCTCCTTCCATTTCCTTGGTCTTGTCATTTGTTTCTTGGCTACTCCTTGGACTCTTATAGAAGTGAATAACCCCAATTTGAAAGCCACTTTGATTTTGCATATGATTTGTTTCCAACAGATATGGAGTGCTCTTACAAATTCTCTTAACCTTTGGATGTTCGTTCGCGATTAATCTGGAGGAATCGAATCCACTGAACGTAGCAGTTTTCTTTAGGCCACCATGATGACCAAGTCGCTTTTGTTTGACTGGGGGAGACAGCGCATGATCTTTAGGAGATATACCCAAGTGTGATCGTTTCTTTCTCGGCCAGCTATTGTAGATGGGACCAGAAAAGCTCTTGGTTCGACGAACAATACATTTTAAATTAGAAGATCTCGTTTCCTTTGAACAAGCCAAAAGTGGATCAGGTGTGCAGCGGAGCGATGCTTTCGAAGGGTTATCACTAATGGACAAACTCGACTTGCAGTGATCGCTCTGCATATTATCTTTCGTACTTTCTTTGAAAGGACAATTCATTTCTCGTGCAATCTCACTTAAAATGCTGTTACTACTAGCTGTTCTGGTTTTGCTTGGCACTCGTCGATCTGCCGCAAAGTCGTGGAAAGTCCCAGTAGCTGTGTCACATTCTCCGACGTGACAAGTGTCTCCTTCGTGCAATTTCGAATTTATTTCTTCTGTCAATTCCCTCTCCTTTCTTCTTTTAAGGTTATAAAAGCTTTTAGTTTTTCTAACTGAATTCTTTTTCTTCAGTTTCCCTATGGAACTGTCAGTACTTGCGACACTCAATTCACCAACAGACAAATAATTTTCGTTCCCTTTCCTTGTCGATTCCGGCGTTGATTTTCCTTCCTTCCCAGATTTAGATCTCCTGGTAAACCACGCTACTTTCTCCCACACTTTTGAACGAGATTTTGTCCTTCGTTTGGAAGACTGTTTTGACTCCGTGTCAGCTGAGTTTTTGAATATTCCAACCCCAAGACTGGCATGAGTAGGGGACCCAGACGGCTTGTCAAAGCGATCGGGTGGCAATTGTCCTTGTTGATCGCCGTGACTGTTTTCCATCAAACTGTTTTTCCGGCAAAAGCAAAGATTCGTCTTGTATGTTTTTTATGAATTTCTTGTAGTTCTTCTTTCCTAATCAGTCTGATCGAAGATGTAATTAGTAAGCTGGCTGAGAAAGTCTGGTTGCCGGATAAAAATTTGACGAATGTTTCCGATCAATCCCGAAGATTATCGAGAGCCTGTCGACAATACCGAAATCTCTTCGTAAAGTCTAAAAATAGCATTATGATAGCGAGGCTATATAAAAGAAACCGCTGGCTAGTGACGCACACACCCCGTTAGAATAATTTCTGCTCGAGAAAGTTTGGAGCAGTACTTTGCGTTGTTTCTTCTTTCCCATTATTCAAATATAAGCGAATCTTCGTGTTTCTAAAGGTAAGAAAAGTGCAGATGTTGTAAATTTTGAAAGGGAGCGGAAGAGAGAGTTGTCTGTGGAATTCTAGAATGTTAATATGGCCGCCGTTTTGATCTACAGGTAGCAAAGGTCGAGAAACAATTCAACTATGCGGGAATATAAACTGGTGGTTCTCGGCTCTGGCGGTGTAGGCAAGAGTGCATTGGTAAATGTTGCTGCTGTATTTTTACTGATTTCTATGTTCCAGCTAAACTATCTTGTGAACTCTGAAAAAATATTCAGCTTTTTTGTGTTTGCCGGTCGAGTAGATACGATGGCGTACATTTCAAGTACTGCTTTTCGTTTTAGCATGAGTTTGAATTTCAGAATTTTTTCCTCAAGCGCTGTTACTCATGGTCCTGATTTGTATTTACTTTGGTCTTTCGTGTTCAGACCGTCCAATTTGTGCAAGGAATTTTCGTCGAGAAATATGACCCAACGATCGAGGATTCATACAGGAAGGTCGGTAATGATTAGCAAGTATCAGAGAATTCAAATGTTTTCTTGTTTTTCTTCTGTTGAAACTGACAAGATTACTGACTATTGTCTTTTCAACGTTTTCTCCTGCAGCAAGTTGAAGTTGATGGACAGCAGTGTATGTTGGAAATCTTAGATACAGCAGGAACGGTGAGACATTAATTTGACAAATGGAAATCTATTTCCGAGTTGAGCAACTCGCGATTTCTTGCTGTTCGATTTTGAAATCAACATTTGGTCGGACCACTGACTAGGTCGGTGCAGATCTATACAGGAAGTACAAGACTGTAGATTACTTTATCTTAGTATCTGGTATTACTTTCGCTCAATATTATTTATTGGATCTCTTTTAACTGCACATAAATGTAGACAAGGTACTAAGAAAAAAATTATCAAAACACTTTGACCAGTCTTTATTTTTCGAGTTGTGCGCTCTGAGTCATACTCATAGTTCAGAATTTAAACTTCCCGAAGTACTTCTTCAGCTTCTGTAGTTGTTGTTGCTGCAAACTTGTTTCAAGTACTGAATTAGAGCTTTGATCATATTTCTTCACAAGTTTTGATATTTTCAATAATTTTTTATCTCTTTGATAGTTTCTCTAAACTTTCGCCTCTAAATACAACATAGCTAAAGTAGGGCAGGCATGGCAGCAGCATGATTCTGTGGGAAGTTTTTCAGCGATCGGCGAAGAATCTTTTAATAATTTGTGGTGATTTAAAAGACGAAAGAGACTGGACAATCCTTTCGGACAACTTCACTCAGTAATATTTAATATCGTTTGTACACTGTTTATCAGCTCAATTGTGAGCTGCAATTAACTGTGTTATCATTTACGTTCGAGTTCAGGCTCTCTTCAGGATATCTATCGCAAAAAAGACCATAAAAAAATTAAAAAGGAAACGATTTTTATATTGCTTTGATTTTTACAAACCAAAGCAAATAGTTTCAAAGTGTCTATCTCGGTCCGTGAAATAAAATTGGTAGCTTTCACATTTTTTTCAATTTCTGCGCGATACGCAAACTTTATTCAGATTTTATTAATAATAATATTGTTGTGAAGCGAGTATTATTCATTATCTTAAAATGAAAATGACCCAACTTTAACTCGAACATTGAACAAAGCATGAATTCAGTTAAGTTTTTTACCTGGCTTTATACTTTGTTCGGCTGTGATTGTGGTCACAGTTAAAAACCCATTTACACACACTGGTCACCATCTCTATGATGTAAGAGTCCATAACTCAAATATTTGTCAATTTTCAAACATCCCACATACATGTACTGTATCCATCCAGTCTTCTTGTTGTTAAGCTATATTGGCATTGGAACAGATTTGGACCTGCTATTCGGATATCAGGAGAAATATTATTTATAAACAGTCATGAATAGATAAAAGGTAGATAGGGCTAAGGGGCAAGAATGTTCTTGATTATATTGAATTTTCAGATAGCTCAAATACTGTATATTTATTTAAATTTAATGATGTCAAAACAAAAAATGTGCAACTAAGCAAATTTTTTAACCACTTGTTTTGACATGTTTCATTTGCAAGCAGTTAGCACATTTTCTCCAATATTTTTCTGACCTCTCCTGCTCTTCTTGTTACAGTGAGTGTGTATTGTATCACTCACATTGAAGAACTATGATTTGTAAGAGAAGTTAAGTTTAATCCTTTGAGAAACTGTGTTTTGAAATTATTTAGATCTGTATTCAAGTACATGCCTGCTCGCATTTGGTCATGCTCATGGTACTGTATTTATTTGTGAGCCTAATGAAGGACACATATATAATAGTGAGGTACATCAGTGTTTTGCTGACTCTGTCAAATTTATTGCGATGTAAATAAAGCTCTGACTGCTGAGCCCTACCACTTGTCTTGAGTGGTAATGATTTGCAGTTTTGTTGCTGGAACCAACTTCTTTCTATCCCTATAAAACTACATGTCCAGTAAGACCAAACATTGAAGATTCTGATTGAATGTGCGATATTTTCTGATCGGCAAAACTCATAAAGATCTGCAAAAATAACAAGTTGAAAGCTACAAATATGGTGTGAATGGCTTAGTTTCAAGGACCAATGAAACATTATTTATCAGTTATGAGGGTTAAAGCAAATTTCTTTTTATAGCGAAAAGGATAAATTATTAACAAATGTATTATATTGCCCCAGAATGCATCGAAATTTGATAATTTTGGTTCTTCCTATGTCCAATTAAAACATTTTGATAAATATACTTTGAGTAAAAATGGCTGAATCATACGTCTAGTTTTTGAAAGCAATTTTGTATGTCCAGAACAACTATGAAATTGCCTAATTAAGTCCATTTAGATTAGAAGTAATAGCTTCAATTTACTAATGACATTAAAATGTATCTATAGCAACAATATTCATAATAAAACGCCAATAAAAGTATTAAACTGTACTAATGGTAAAATGTTTAAAAGTTTAAAACATGCAAACGTTTTCGACTAAATGTCATCTTCAGGTGCATGAAATGTGGGAAATCATCAGATCCCCACCACTCGTTCACATGGAAAGTCATCACTCCCTCTCATTCCTGGACCTTACGTCGCATCCTCGAAGCTTTACTAATTGCAAAACTCCGCCCCAATCTGAACAAACAAGTACAAGCCTTCTCTCTTTCCCTCTTCCCCTCAAGAATCACTTAATCAATCTGACTAGTATATAACTACATGCAATGATTTCACACACCTGAAGATGACATTTAGTTGAAAATGTTTGCATGTTTTAAACTTTTAAACATTTTACTATTAGTACATTTTACAGCAACAATGTTTTATACTATCCATAAGAAGAAGATTTTTTTTTAATTCATATTTTCTTGGTACTTTTGACACATTTAACCTTTATATATTAGTTATGTATCATGAATACAAACTATCAATAAGGCTTGTACAAGTGTTATAAATAAATGTATATAATTATGAATTTTTAGGTGATGTAGTGAAAGTACATCACCTAAAGTGATGTACTTTCACTTTAGGTGATGTACTTTCAGCGAAATGCTTTAGCCGCTCGAACTTAGTGCCCAGTAAACAGAAATAGTAGGATTAGAAGTTATTATAAATTAAATCATTGTTCGCAAAGAAAAAACACTAATTAAAGGAAGTGTGAATGCTAAATTGGGTTTTGATAAGATAATTATGGCCAAACAACAAGTTACTTTTGTTATTTTTCACTAATCACTCTAATTACAGAACAATTTTCATTTGATGCAGCATAGCAGTAAAAATACTGATAGTATGAAAATAATGCTAAAAGTGGGCTAATAAATAATTTCTAGAATTTGAGTGCCGAAAATACCCGTATATAGGCCGTACTTTTTGTACATGATTTTCACATAGAAATTGGGCGTGAGTCCTACACAAGGTACCTGTATTTGTAAGCATTTATAAATAGTATGCATAATTTGTGCATTTTTGGAAGTGACAGTGACAGTGAGGATGCTTTTGAGAAAATTTGAAGTAAGACTACTAAGGTTGCTCAGGTGAGAAAGATCTGTAATCATGAAGGGAAAAAAAATACTATATTGTTGTATGTTTTGTTTATTGAAATTACCAAAGGTCTGTAATTCCAAATGTGAAGTAAATGCAGGAACAAAAGGAATTTATTATTTATTGAAATTTTGTATTCAAAATAGTGTTGATTTGCTACCATGTTTTTACTTACTTTTGAGGCATTTGTTTTCCTAAAAACATATGGTCAAAAGTTTGGGGTGTGGCCTATACATGGATGTGGCCTATCTTTGGGTTTTTAGAGTATATAAAATACTTATAAAATATTTTTGTAATAGTATTAAATTTAATTACCTGGTAAAGTACTTTAAAATCTCTCAAATTTGCAGCTGCTTTATTTTAAACCTTTGTCAGGAGAGTAATAATTAAAAATCCTGCTTAGAACTAAGAATTGTTTTTTTTATCTTGTCTAGGAACAATTCACAGCAATGAGGGACTTGTACATGAAGAATGGTCAGGGTTTTGTTCTAGTATATTCCATAACAGCACAATCAACATTCAATGATCTGCAAGACCTGAGGGAACAGATTTTGAGGGTCAAGGACACTGAAGATGTAAGTAGATGTTGATTTGACAGTTTTTGGACTAGAATAATAATTATAATGTTCAACAATAATCAGGGCTTGACACTAACATTTTTTACTTGGTGGTCATAGGGCCAGTAGAAATGAGTCTTTCACTAGCCAAGATAAATGTATCTGGTATTTTTACAGTTCAGCTTGTGTATGTCCCATTCATTTACAAAAAGGAACACAATCAATGTGATGCAACAGGGAAAAATAAACATCTGCCTGCATTTACACCTTGGAACACACTGTGACAACAATAAAAATACACTTCTGGGCCCGGTTGTTCAAAGGTTGGATAACTTTATCCAGCGGATAAATCCCTAACCAGCGGATAAAATTTGTCGTTGTCCAATCAAAATTAAGAACGCGTGAATTTTATCCGCTGGATAGGGATTTATCCGCTGGATAAAGTTATCCAACCTATGAACAACCGGGCCCAGCTTTTGTATGTTCCATTTACTGGGGGATTTAACAATAAGAAATTTGCAATAGTGAGTCTTTCGAGTTACATGTGTGTTCTACCCATGTCTGAGAGATTGTCAGAAAAAGGAACAGATGCTCTCAGAAGGAAAGATTGAGGGCAGCTGTGAAGTGCTGAGGACCATCTCCTAGTCCAGTGGCAGAATATCATCCCATAATCCAGTGAGCTACAGACTGAGGGCTTTATTTGTTTTATAACCCAACTGAGCAAACTACTTTCATGTGACGTGAAGTTGAATTGATTTCTTTGTGTTTATGGGAACTTATTTCACCACAAGAGTTTTAATTCTTTGTGCAGTTGAGTCCACAAAACATTGTCATGGTTGTTTTCACTTTCTTGTCTCTTAATTTGTTCCTCTTTTGGGCGGAGAATATTGATCTGGAACTTCAACATCAGAAGAGAGATGTAGCATGACATTATTTTGCTGAGTGAGAGTGTATCATGACCTGTTTTAGCCAATGAGAATGCACAAATTTATATTTCATCTGTTCTTGGATGTAATATGTACATGCATGAGCAAAATTCTAAATTTTTTCATCAACAGGGCTGGAAATAACAGCTTATCGTTCATGGGTCAAGTTCTTGTCAAATAAGTCTTAGCTTGGTCATACCATATTTTTTACGAAAAGGATTTGTTCAGTAATGACCTCATTCTGCCAGACATCGACTGTTCACCAGCCAATATTTTTCACTCCCTGACCTACTGACTTGAAAATTGTGCTGGGTTTAGACTGCTTTTGTTATAATTTGAAAGTGATGGTTTTCTTGCTTCAAAATGGGTCCATATACTATATTTTTTGTACACAAGTTGATTCAAGTACCTATTAGGTACTTGAATCAACTTGTGTACAAAAAATATCGTACTGTCTTTGTCACTGGTAGGTCCCTATGGTTCTGGTTGGAAACAAGTGCGACTTGGAGGATGAGAGAGTGGTAGGGAAAGACCAAGGGCAAAATTTAGCAAAACAATTTGGAAACTGGTAAGTTCTGAATGAGGTGATGATACAGATTAATTGTAACATGACAATTATTTGACTTAACATGATTGCATGTGTGACAATATGGCAGCACGATGTTACTGTACTCAGTTGGAGACTTACTTTGTCTGGGTGGCTTTTGTAAAGTTCTCCAGTTGCCAGCTGTGATGTAACAGAATATTAAATGATTATCAATATTGCAACTAGATGTCAAATCAATACACATTGTTCAATTTGTCCATTTGCAATTTATTGTTAACAATTTGAAGTAGAAGTTATTAACTACAGTGGAACCCCATTGATACAGTCACCAACGGGCCATAAGAATTTGACCGTATTAACGGGGTGGCCGTATTAATGGGGTAGGATCAAATTCCATAGCTGGTGGTATTATCTGAATTGGTAAAGGAAATGACTGTTTTAAAAGACAACAACATGACATGTAACAGACACTTCCAATTAGAAAAGAATATCATTATTGTTTGTCAAAATTTATTTTCGTTTAATTCGGCTTTTCTGACCTTTATATAGAATACACACTTTGGTTTGAGTGGCCATATTAACGAGGTGAATCACAAAGGAATCTAAATGTTGGGATTTCCGAATGTCGCCGTTGGCCATATTAACGAGGTGGCCACATTAACAGGGTTTTCATATAAGAAAATGTATGGACATTTCGCCGGGCCAAAAAATGTGGCTGTAATAACAAAGTGACCGTAAGGCGGGGTTCCACTGTACTTATTAACTGAGAGTGAGGTCAGTATGGGAAATATCAAACTGAGGCCTTGCTGTATTGACCGAGCGATAGCAAGGTCAGTGCGTCATGGCCGAAGTTTGACATTTCCCATAGAGATTGAACATTCGAGGTTAATAAATCTTTTATTATATGGCATTTTTTCTAAAAACGACAATAATACCATGCAAGTGAAGATTCTTTGCCTCACTACTCCAGTTATGTGCGCATATAGGTCATTAACAGAAACACATACGGTAATGCCCATGGACATTATGGGGGATCCAGACCACTCAAGAACCAATCAGAATGCACAAAGTATCTTTGCCATATAATAAACATTCATAATATTTTTGTAAATTCAATGATTGAAAAATAACAAAAGATTTTTCTTTAAATAGACTGCTCTAGGCCCAATCAAAATGCTTCTCCACTCGTGCGCTGAACCTAACTGATGTGTTAAGTATGGCAGAAGAGCGGCATTTGAATCAGTTTGGTTTGGCAGGTTAGATTTGAAGTGGCAAACAATGTTGAGTTCGGCAGGGTCTGTGGCATTATGCGACATTGGAGTGGTGGCTGGTTCAGATGGCGTTCTTGTCATGTGCCAAACCTAACACATAAATTAAGTTAATTTATAATCTTCCCAATAATACTCTGTTTGTAATAATAACGTAATACTCTGTTTGGTTTGACCCAGGTACGGCGTATGAATCAGCCGTCGCTCCAAAGTCACTCTAAAGTCGAACTTTATTGAGTTATGTTCGGCACATGAGTGGAGCGGCATTTGGATCAGGCCTCAGTTTTTGTTTCCTATCTCGAGCAACAATAGTCAGCTCTCCTTTGGCTTTGCTGACCTTTCAAATTTGTTTTCTGTTTTCTTGAGATTCAAAATTTTTGCAAAAACTCCTGGAATTTTTGCTTTGAAGGAAAGTGTATCAACTCGAATTGCACATTATTCCATGAAAATTGTTGATATGTATGCACCAGCTCCCAAATTTATGTACCGTATAATTTCTGTATTTGTTGTTAATTAAGGGAAAGCACGTTTATGGAAGTAACTGCAGAGGTTTTTGTCAGTTTAGTGACCAACGAAAACACTAACTTGCGAACCAAAGTAAAGTAACATGCTATTAAAGCACTCTTTGAAAATTCCTTGTGCTCTCAGAATACTCTTGGAATTTCGCATCTATTCAGAGATCAGCAGTAATCCTGTGTCACTGAATGAATTGACTCTTTCTTCCTACAGTGCCTTCTTGGAAACATCAGCCAAGGCGAAAATTAATGTCAATGAAATTTTCTATGATCTGGTGAGGCAAATCAACAGGAAAACACCAGAAACAAAGAAAAAGAAGAAGAAAAGTGGCTGCACTCTTTTATAAATAATAGTGATTGTCAATTCCGTTCTTCACAGAGACTATTCATGGGGACATACAGTTTCCAGTACTAGTTGGGTGCCCTGTGACATAATTCATCATTTAATTTATTTCTTACAAGTCATAACAGAACTGCACTGGACTAAAGCTGGCCTTTTCACAATCCACTAGTTTTTTTTTCTCGTGTGTACTTGTCAGTACACAAGTTTTATAGTTGGCTAGCAGGAATTGACAGTGCCAGGTAAGCAAAGTACCCTGCCAATGATTTTCAACAAAAATTTTTTGCACAAGGTTACTTACATGTTACCTGGTTTTGTTAGCTAAAGTCTATTTTCGAGTTTGTTTCTTTAGCCGAACAAAACTGTAGGGAGTTGCAGAATTTTAAGATCCAGGCCATTAAAACCAGGAAAGTCAAAATGGTCATGGATAGCCACAGAGTATCAGATCTGTGAGTGAACAAAGTAAGATTAGTATATTGCCAATTCATGACAAACAACTTTGTAATTCCTTAATTTTTTGGGATATTTTCAGATGTCATTTTCTTTTTTCTAAATTTAAGTTCATGGAATTTAGATTTGGAAGAATGTGTACAAACCCAGATATATCTATGGCAAGGTACTTTTAGGCAACAGCATGTGATAATACAATTCATTTACAATTTTAATTTATTGGTTGGAATTGTTGACTTTAAGCATAATTAGGACCCCTGTTACTCTACAGCATATACATGTAAAAGTGTGCTTTCTCCAGTGTGGTTTTTAGATAATTAGCCACACTTGTTAATTCAGGTTGAAACTACATCATCTTTAGATAAGTTTATTCTTGAAGGACTTCATTTTACGCAACAGTATGTCATAAAGTTACAGTTAATTTGTAGAACATAATGAGTTGAATTGTCAAGTCCAGCCCAAACTGAATAATTCTGTGTCACTCCAGACAACGAGTCTGTTTTCTTGTACAAACTATTTATAAGAAATGTTTTGGGAATCTGGTCAAATACAGACGTTTTTCTGAAAGCAAATTTTGTATTTCCTTTTTTGTCCCCACAGGTGCCTAAGTAGATACTGGAGACTAGTTAAGTTTTGATGTTTTGGTCGTTGCATATTAAATTGTCTTTGTAGCAAACTAAGGAATCCTACTTTTTGACATCTAAAAGCTATATTTCTTTCGTTTGGAGCAGCAATTCATGAACAGATTTATTGTTGTACATTGTTCATATTTCTTATTTGAATTATTTTATTTTGGTTTATTAAAGAGGGTTTTAATGGCAGTGGGGTCTATAGAGGAAATACAGTAATTACTAGACAGTAATCTGCTTTTCTCAAGTTAGTTTTTGTCAGCAACAGATAATGCAAAACAACTGAATACTTTACCAAATTAATGGTTGGAAAAATCCACGAATCAAAGTAGTACAAGAAAAGACTTCCATCAAAATACTTCGCATTTGTCTACTGTCACTTGTAAAGATCAGAACAATTTCTTTGTTGAGCTGAGAATTGAAGAGTGGTTATGTGAAATTTTTGTAGTATAATGTTTTGAGAATTACCTGAATCGTAATATCTAAGTTGAACTATAGATTTTATCAAAAACAACTTCAGTCTGCTGGGTGAAAAATGTCAGCTTTCACTATTTTGCAAGTATTTCAAAATCCGTCTTCAAGTAAAAATCCAGATATTGATTGGATCTTTGGTGAAACATATGCTAACTTCTTTCATTTGTAAGAAAACGACCCCGAAATTGCTTTTGTTTTAAAAGTTTTTCCTTTAGAAGTATCCTTATATTGCTGTTTGGTCGTGGTGGAGTGTAATGATTAGAATATTTAATAAATTATAACGTAGCAGTTGGATTTATGACATTTTGGAAATGTTATATATACTGTTTTGTGTCCAGAAATATTTCACTGCAGCACTCAAGTAATTTATATCCAATGTACAGTGTCGATTTGTTTTGGGCACAGTTTGAGTGAGTAACCAGTAAATTTATGTTTTGATACTAGTAAAACTATTTTACTTGCACACCAATTTTAGAATTTAGTATAGATAACACTTTGTAAAGTCCAGTTTTAGCATACAAACTGTGAGGTGACAAAAAAAATCCAAAAGACAAGTTGCTTTGTGAGCAGAGATCTTTCATGTCCCCACAAAAAACGAGAGGATGTGAGAGATTTCTACTCACAGGGTAGTGAACAATTTATACTCATTTCGTAAAATTATTATTACCACATTCCTCAAGATTTGAACATCGATTGTCTCGGTAACATTGTTTGCATGAAGTATGTTTTTCAGTTAGGAATAATCATTATTTGCAGAAAAGATCCTTCACTATATTTGCATGTAAATTTTGATTTTAAAGGGGTTAATGTAAAGACTGGTTAAAAGACAGAGTGTTGGAGTTTAATTCAATGCATTTACATTTCCCTTGATTCGCTTGTTACATTACTATTAACTTGTAAATATAAACTAATATCTTTTAACACAGTTAGTGAGAAGCGAGGCACGATAAATATACTTTTAGAAACTGGTGCTAGTCATCTTCTGACTTGTCCCTGGGGACTGGGGAGAGCAGACCATTGATCTGATTGGTTCGTTTTTATGACGTAGATACGTCAATTTAATTGATTAGTTAGTTGAGGCCATATTCAATGTTTATTCCTTTTTTTGAGCAACTCGATAGTAACAAAACCACGAACTTGAGAAAAGAGAGGACAGATTGAAAGGAAGACTTGTTAATCTAAAATATTTGAAATCTTTTGCTGTGTTTACGTGAAACAATTGTTAAAACTGATATTTTTATCGGATCGCGGCGTAACCGAGTTCACAAATCGTCCTTTTTTACATTGTTGTTAATTTTGACGTGAATCTGCACTGACAGAACAACGTAGGGTGAAAAAAGGAAGATGGCTTGGAAATGGCCTTATCAGTGCATGAATTCGAGTGATTTTGTAAATTATACTGTAACACGTTGCAAACTTGTAATAAAATTCTATTGTCCGGAATCAAACCTGAAACCGGCTGTCTTTAGACTGGTTCTTTGCATTTTTATTTAATTTGTCACATAAATTACAAAGGAGAGGTGAATAATCAAAACAAATTGGGTGTGACAGGGGAAAGGAACAGAACTTTCGTCCCAATTGAGACCCAACCCCTATGTTTAACTAAGATGATCTTAATGTAAAATTGAAAAAAGGTGAAAAACAGTGGAGAGTAAAATAGTACTGACTTTGTAAATTACAAGCAAAAGAAATATCTATTGTATTTTAGTTATACTGGCATTCTAACCAGGAGGTTTATAAGTTAATCTCTCAGAAACATACATATTAACAAGGCTGTTTTTGAACGGATTAAGTGAAGTATGGGACTTAATTTCAGATGGCAATGAGTTCCATAGTTCGGCAGTCCTAATGAAGTATGATTTTCTATAGTAGTCCTGATTATGTTCATAAATTAAGTTATAATTATTAGGGTCATAGTTTCGCGTTCGATATCTTGGCTCAAAAGTACACAAAAAGTTTTCTTACGTCCGTGGATATGAGGCCAATTTTGGACTTGAAAAATATACTAAATCTGAAATTTATCTTCGGTACTCTAAGGGCAGTAAATTAAGTTCAACAAGTCTTTCTTTATAAATCATGTTCTGAGAACAGTTCAACATAAATTTCGTATTGCTTTTTGCTGGATGTTTTCTAGGAGCGCACGGTGCTTCGTATAGTGCCGTAAGGGGACCAGAGGTTGCTGCCATATTCAAGCTTGGGACGTACTAGGGAACAGCATAGGAGTTTCCTAATACTTGAGGCAACTCCTATACTGTGCCCTAGTACGTCCCAGCGAGTTGGTTCTGCAGCCAGTAATCTAGTTTTCATCACCCTTCCCGAATGACTAAACTTTTTCTGAATTGCCATATCTATGTTCCTTTTTTAGTTCTTTTATTTATTTATTTTTCTCATTTATACCAAATGTGGAACTTGAAATTACCATATATGTTGTTAATATAAATGATTAAAATTGCATTTTTTGCCCAATCGCTTACAACAAACTACCCTGCTAATAGAGCCTGTCTTTTACCCGATTGACAACGCGAAAGACAGGCTCTGCCGAAATCGCGCTTTTTTTTTTTGTTGAACATGCGTGAGGTATTGCGTCAGAATCTTGGCAAACCCACTTGCGTACCAAGAATCCACGCGGTCTGGTTCTGGCCGTATCGGTAACACGGAAACCAGAGATTCTCTGACTTTCGGTTGAAACTACAACTACTCTTTTCCTGCCAGGGAGAATGAATGTTGCCAATCCGTGGTTAATTTGAAAAGATTTAAATGATAAGTGTCAGATCTGAGGTGTGTATATGATGAAGAATGATGCACAAAACTTTAGAATACACGAACATCTCTGACTTAGCGAAGCGGCCAGAGCCCTTCGTTTGGCCGTACGTAGGCCGCGTGGGCTCTGGGGAACGAGAATGGTTTCAACCGGTTTCATTTTTTGCACTTGCCCATTGGATATAACTGCTGGTATGTTTACGAGCCCACTATTCCGTCAAACCAGCGTAAAACCTGTTTGCCTATGACGTGATCTCTCACATGACCTCATAATCCTTTGACATGCTCAACAGAAGAAAGATACGATTTCGGCAGAGACTATCTTTCTCGTTGGTCGAGCAGGTTAGAAATAGACTCTGTTAGAATGGTAAATAACAAACAAAGCTACAGGGGAACTACCCCAATGATGTAAGAACACGTGATTCACTGACCCTCCTCCACGATAGAAGCGGGTGTAAGCGGCTTCGTTTGTTCTTGGTCGAAAACGCACGCAGGTGGAACTTGTCCATAACTGCATCCCCGCTTTGATGGCCTGCATGGCTCTGTTGTCGTTAGCTACCATAATAAATTGAGGATCATTTATGTTAAACAAAAACAATAAGTTGCACCAGCAAGAGATTATCAAAAAGCCACAATTAGGGAAGAGGTTAGAACTTCTATTTGGACCTCAGTAAAGATCCGATATTTACTGGTTCATAGACAGTGGTTTGCGCGACCCACCTCCCCTCCCCCTCCCCTCTGCCCCCATGTTTGGTGATTTTGCATCGAATATTGCAAGTAAGAGTTTGGGCGAATGTATTTTGCTTTTTATGGACAAAATTAGCTTTACATAATACGCTGGACCGGGCGATGGTATCAATTTTGCTGCATATTCCCTGTTGGTTTGAGATATAAATGGGGACAAAACATTAAAATTTTCCCCCGCCCGGAGGTGGTTGGTTGCGTTGATCAGAAATTGTTGAAGTATGTAGGGTCTCTGAACTGATAGTATTTTTTGCCTTTTGAGAGTACTGAGTTCCAATAACAGTTTTAACCTGCTCTAACTCACAGAGAAATCAATTTTGTGTAACCTACATGCTTTCTCGCAAGTTATAATTGTTATAAAGAAATGCTGGGTGCTCAGCCGGGAAGTTGTTTCCTAACCGTTTCAAAGTGATTTATACTTTAAAACATATATACAGCCTTTTTATCCGACCAGGTTATGTACGAATTTGGAGTGATATCGGGTCACATATTCAGAATGTATGATGCAACCAAGGCGTTCATAGAGCAATAATGGTCATGGTGTGTGTAGTGAAAGACAACTTTTCTATAAGCAAACACTCAAGCCCATCGAAATTAGTAGGTCGGAGGTCCCTGCCACTGCTACGAAAGTCGTTGCTGAACCATACTAGCGAGAATGCAACCATGTTTTCAAAATTCTATATCCAATGCTCCAAATCTCTCTCCTTCTGATCTTACGAGATTATTCTCCCCTCCTGAACTCATCAGTATGGCCCGTTATAGCTAAACCTGAACGTTCTTTGGTTGTTTCACTGACCTACATACCCAGGCTCGAGTCGATTGTATACGGCATGACTGCACCAGGCCACAAGTTGGCATTAATAGAGGCCCGGCCAGTTCCTGCAGTGCTGACGTCCATTCCGCTGATAGCCGCCAGTCTCTGCGCATCTGTCAACTTCATGTCTCCTTCAAATAGCGTGGGGTCTGCCACGCCCAGGTTTTCTGTAAAGCGAACAAGAAATTAGGGTTGCTACAAATCCGCTTGTCTCACCTGGAGGATGGGCCCACACCGCCAGCTTCACCACACTGACAAATAACAAACCTGTTACCTGGAGCAAGAGTCAAAAAGTTTAACTACTGCGCATGCTCTTGGGGAGATTCAGCCTGAACTGCCAGTTCTCTCTTATTTTCATTGTTTGTGCCTAAATAAGATAAAAAGCTAGTTTATAATTATATGAGAAAAGTTTAAGAAACCAAACGCTTTTAAAATTTTGTGATTGTCAGCCGGGAAAGTTCGGATACATAATTCATGCAGGCTCGTTGGCCTTGCCTCAATGCTACTGATCGATGCTGAAAATAATTGACCAAATAAATTTCTTTCCACCAGAAGCTATCCAGTTTTAATACGCAAGACCTGCTTTCTTGCAGCAGAACCCAACTTGCACGGTATTTTGCTATAAGACACACGTGTAATAGTTTGTTATATCTCTAGAGGGCAGCATTCATGACTGCTGACTGCATGGTCATAGCCGGGGTCAGGTTTGCGCATTATTTAATTTGCATAAAGCAGTTAAGGGACTGCGCAGCACTTAACAGAGAAGGGGGTGGGTGTCCAAAACCAGAGGGGAAGGGGCAACATTTAACATATGGGTTTCAATTCACAACGGGTGCATTAAGGAAAAATACTTGTTGCTCTGAGGAGACTCGGGTATAGATTGAAGTAAGGAGTGTTACTGGCCATAAGCCAGCATGATAAAACCAGTAGAGGTTTGTTAATAAACATTTATTAAAATGTTAAGATTGTATTGAATTTCGATATGACCGAGTCACCGAGGGAATATAGAGCTTGCACACAAACGACTTACCGTAGAATTTCGAATGTAATCTCATTGTAATTATTTACAAAGGAGATGCGGCAGTTTCTTTCGAATTGTTAGGTTCTGAAAACTAATTGAAGACGGCGACTGATTTATAAATTATAAAGTCCCTGACTATCGAGTCGCAATTTTGTAGAAATTGTTTTTTTTAACATCCTACGTTATAGCCCCGCAGTGTACTCTTGGCTCGTGTACATGCAATGCCGCGCACACTGACCGAAGAGGTTGTTGTGTCATACCGAGGCGACAAAGGAATTGCTAGCTTCAAAATCTAAAAAATTGGTACGTAAACTCGGTAGTTCAATTATTTTAGAGCCTAAACAGAGTAAACAGACGCCCGACAGAAGTTACTTATCCCGTACCGCAATTCCTAGGTGTTTGTAAGTCCAGAGAAGAATGCCCAGATTTTGGCAGTTGCCAGGCTCTCATTCGGCCAGATGAAATTGTTTGCTTTTTTCAACCATGAGCAATATAAAACACAATTCTCACTCCAATGCATGATTTATTGCCTTTGCTATATATGTCTACCATATTTTGCTTTGTTGAGAAAGTGTTGAATTATAGCTTTTAATTAAAATTAATACGCAGTTTTCTTCCTGCAAGATTAAGATATACTATACTGATTTCTTCACTTGTTTATAATTAATAAAAATGTTTTGGATCCAAAGACAAAGTAATGCCGGCCGTTGTATCTTACCGCCTGGCTCAGTTTCCTCCCTTCCCCTAGGCCGACAAATTTATGCAGTACTTCAAGAACTATTCCTTTTTTAACGCCAGTGCTACAGATCCATTTTCGCCACCAGTGTTGGTGCTTAATTTTATTCAGTTTTAGAGCCTGTTTCCATGGAGAGATGGTAACCCAGCCCGTTAGCCAGGTTAAAAGATAACATGCGTTTACATGCAAAATTGCAAACCCGCTTGGGTGGTTTATCATTCGCACTCCGCGGTCGCTCCGCTGAACGCTGCTTGTACAAAAACTGGCCGACAAAAGAGTTTTGCCAGAAAGTATGACTTTTTACACTTGTGCTTCTGTTTGCATGTTTCCAATGTTGTGGTGTTTAAGTACTGATTTGAGCCATAAAAAGATAAACCGGCTTACGGGTTGGAGCGATTATATGGCTAAAACAAACAAAAAAGTTAACCCGGCCAGCCGGGTATCCCGGGCAAGCAAAAGTGGTTACCCCCTTGCAAGGTTTAGGGTTAACAAGATTGTTTTGGGGGGGTCCAAATCCGCGGATGGGGGTCCAAATCCGCGGGGGTCCAAATCCGCTGTTACACCGGCTCACATGTAAACGAAACGGGATAAAACAATAGAGGCGGGTAAGGTTATCTTTCTCCATGTAAACAGGCCCTTACTATAGGCATTATGGGCATATCAGTCTTGTATCTTTTTATTAACATTACTGAAATAAAGATATGTTTAGGACTCTGCTAATTAACTGCATAGCCAGCGTTGAAGATACTAAAGTCTACATTCTACATAGATTATTTTTATGTCGTTCAAGAATTTCTTGAGTTCTCACGCCAAACAATAAACTTTGAGCGGCTCTTGCTATTCAACTTTTCGTTAACGAATAACAACTTACTGCCATTGTGCGAAACTCTTTAACAAAAGACTTAAAATATGTGTAGGTTGTTCTGTTATGTTAATATTTTGGAAATAACAACCGTTCGGCTTAGTTGAGACTCCTGGGGGACCAATTTTGGCAGCGTCTATTATAAACTTGCAGCATACACTAAAGGCCGATTTGCACACAGTTCTAATAGTAAGTTAAAACCTTGACGCCTTAGTAGTTGGTCCGTTGTCCTGCATCAAGTGAATTCCTTGGTAATTTGCTGTTTGACTGGTAAGTTTACAATATCTGAGTCTTACGAAAACCTAAAACTAAACTGGCATGTTTAAGAATTTTTTACTTTTTGTAATTTGCCGAGACCCATTTTGATTCAGTGCGGTTGTCATGGGCGTATGGTTAAAGTTTAGCAGTTCAGTCCTTTGCTGTTGGTAGTGACCAGTTGACACAATGTTTAACACTGCAAATATCAACCAACAGCAGGTGAAATACATATCTTGTCGATTCTCAATGGATTTTTACATTTTATTGCTTACAGATACAAAAATTATTCAATGCAAGCCACAAGAAAAAAACGTTAATAGTTCTGAATAACGTCAACAAATGGAAACCTTTTTTTGCACATGATTTGGGTTGAGACTAGTTACTATACTTGGAAGCAAAAAACCCATCATCCTCATTCGTTCTAGAAACAAGTCTTTCTGTTCTTGGCTTCAATATGCTCTTTGGAAGCCCTTTGTTAAGATACAGTTTCCCGCCTTCCAGCTCTATATCTATATCTGTTTACTGCACTTGTCAGATAAAAATCATAATACGGTGACTGAACTTATGAGCAAGATTAGTAAATATTGGATCTAAGGTGCAAC
>JAOEHT020493851.1:4084-16816 GCA_025448195.2 Parazoanthus atlanticus | reverse complement strand
AAGCATTTCTAATTTTGCTGCAAATCAAACCATGAATTTCGATAGATATCAAGGATTTTTGCTGGTGTATTGGATGCTGAAATTTGAGCAAGTTATTGCCTGACAAAATCGCGGTTCATCGATGCTTTGTTTATTGATCTGAAAATGTTTCAATTTTTTAACGATATCGGTCCTGAAGGACCGATATTTACTGACGCGGACAGCAAAGAGTTAAATACGCCACGGTTCGCAGAGATTCGCAGCTGGTCCGTCTAGTGTGCCCCTTCCTGCGATTTTATATGCTCGTTGCAAATTGTCCAAGGGATGTCGTTTTCCTGTCGTTTCGCAGTATGTCAGCAGTTTCACTAAATGTACAAACGCAAGAAATTAAGCATTGTATTTTATTGTATTATATTGTTCTGTATTGTATTGTATTAGGAACATCTTGTTTTAAAGATTTCTTGTGAATGCCGTAAAATCCTCTACTGGTTTCTTTTATTCTTTGCTTGCATGCTCAACAGAAAAACACGACACGATTGCTGTGGAGCCAATATTTGGCGTTTGTCGAACAGAC
The DNA here is from genome assembly GCA_025448195.2 of Parazoanthus atlanticus. NCBI lineage: Eukaryota > Metazoa > Cnidaria > Anthozoa > Zoantharia > Parazoanthidae > Parazoanthus > Parazoanthus atlanticus. The sequence continues at coordinate 16,263 of JAOEHT020493851.1, read as the reverse complement.
TCTGTTGACAGCGGGGTAACAAAATTAACAATCCTCGATCTTTTGAACAAGCCATCTACTTATACTGCCCATATATTTGAGGCTAGCTTCAATTCACGCCTTAAGCATCAGCAAAAAAGCAGCTTTTTCTCAACTACTAAATGTATTTTTGCACCGTTTTAACAAATGTGAGTTTCTCTAACATAACCTCTTCTGTCAAGATACCGCCCTCTTCCCTTTACCTGCTATTCCCAACTGACTCTTCAAGTCATTTTCACGTGTTAGCACCGATAACTCGAACTGTTTCCTGTTTCCCTCTATAGTACCAGATATCGACAGTCCGTACTATGTCAACAACTGCCTGTACAGTTCACAAATCAGTTAACAGAAAGTCGCGTTGACAAAGAGTTACGGAAAGTCGTTTAGTTTCTTTGTTTCATTCATTCATTCAACGAAACTGAAAAGTTAGCTGACGGGAATAAATGAACAAGGAATGCAAAAACAATAGTCCAGTGAAAGGTAAAAATGACTCAGAATGACAACCCCCTCCCCTCCCCTCCCAGTAAAGCGAATCTGTTCCCATGATACAGTAGACTTCAATACGGCATTCCAGTCCTTTCATGCTAAATGCATTTTTTATTTATTACATCAGAACAATTCTTACGTCAGTTGTGCATTTTGAACTAGGCTCGCATCCTTTTAAAAACCACCGATTCCCAGCGATGCGTTCTATGACAATAATGTTAAGAATTGATTAATGACTTGCATGATGTACCGAAAAATTCACAAAGAGTTCGATTTTTTTTGCCTTTTACCAGAAAGTCACGTTTAATGAGCAGCGAGAAACAAAGCATTGTTCAAGACAGCAAAAATAGCGATGTGTACGTTTAGCCCGATGTTCGTTGTGGAAATCACAAGGCATTTGTCCCCAATTAGCACCTCTCGTTCCCCAAACCACTGGCAGAGCAGCGGACAAACTTGAAATGTACGTCCCATTTATGAGAGGAAGTTCCCATTTGTACTTAACACAGCCAAAGGAAATTTTGAAATGTACGTCCCATTTTTGAATGGGAATGTCTCATTTATATTGAACGGAGTTTTTGAAAGGAATGTCCCATTTGTACTGAACGGAGAAATACATGTCCCATGCTTGAATGGGAATTTCCCATTTATACTGAACGGAGAAACATATGTCCCATTTTTGAAAGGATTGCAGTACAGCTGAAGAAACAAATTAGTTGATGAGGAAGTCCACCTGGGGACGGCTCTCGAGAAGCTGGTCCACAACGCTGGGATCAAGGATGGTGGTGAGGTCACCGAAATTCCGGTCGTTCTTCGCCACTTGTCTGAGGACACGGCGCATGATCTTGCCAGAACGCGTCTTGGGCAGGGCGGGAGCGTTCTGGACGACATCTGGAGTGGCAAACGGGCCAATCTTCAAGCGCACTGTGGAATATCAAACTCTGATCAGAGCCTTGAAGAGTGAAGATATGCAGAGTTCTACCTACCAATAGTCCAGTTTCGTATTCGTAGTTCCCGCTGATTATAATGACTAGAGACTCGTTTTTACAGCGTTAGCCTCGACTTGATGTTAAATATTCATAAATATAAATGTATTTTAAAAACGTTTGTTGTATCAGATCTAAAAAGTTTAGATCTGATACAAACAAACGTTTTTAAAATATGGATACAAATCGCACCAGCAGTTTTAATAGCAATGTAGATATGAGCTATTTACAACTCTGTGTATTGTTGGAGGCTCGGACTTCTAATCGTTCTTACTGGTATTTATGTATATTCAACACCAAGTCGAGGCTAACGCTGTAGAAATGAGTCTATGGTCATTGTAATCAAACGAAACTGGACTATTTTCTTTTGTGGATAATCATTATTAAAGTGCTGCTCCTAACCTCCACAGCTCTCAGTGGACTGTCGCTACTCTACATCCTGGAACTTATAGATAAATACCGCCCACGTTATCAACTCGGCTCTAGCAATCGTCTGCTTTTGTCTGGTACTGTTGTACACACTGAACGTATGGTCAACGTTCTGTCTCTTTTGCTGCTCCCCAATTACGGAACGCATTACCTGAATCTCCAACTAATCTCAAAACGTGTTTATTCAAGAAATTCTACTTCAGTGACTAGAACTTGTTATGTATTTTAACTTAGCGATTTTTATTGTAAACCGATAGTTTTTATTTATGCGTAAAAATAACATTACTACTACTGCTACTACTACTACTACTACTACTACTACTACTACTACTACTACTACTATTACTACTGCTACTGCTGCTACTGCTACTACTACTACTACTACTACTACTACTACTACTGCTACTGTTATTATTACTATTACTATTACTATCACTATTACTAATACTATTACTATTACTATTGCTATTACTATCAATAATAATACTATTACTAATACTATCGCTATTACTATTATTATTATTATTATTACTATTAATTTAATTATTATAAGAAAGTCCTGAATGCTCCTCTAAAACTTTACAAATCAACTGTTTTTCTTTGGAGCGGGAACGCGGAGGGGTAGTGACAATGGAGTGTTTGTTTTAGAGTTGGCTCGAGCCTAAAAAAAAGTTTGCTTTCATTCTGATTCAACCCCCTACCTTTCTCTTTGAGCTCTTTCACCAGCGTTTCTGACAATGTAAATCCCTAAAAGAAAAACAAAAAATTAACCTCACGAGAATCGTAGAATAATGTATATACTAATATACGTGCAAGTATGTGTTTAACGAGCAAAAACCTTAAACGCGCTGCTTACAATAAAACTTCTAAAAATTAAAAAAAAAATCATTCTTGAAAAATAGTGTCTTTAGTTGCTTTTTAAAAACATCTGATATTTTAATGTTTTTTAAAATGTTTCTAATGCTGAGTGGATGAGGAAAAACAAGAGAGGGAATCCCAAAATGACGGTGCAGACCCTTGAAAGTCCCGCCATCTAAAGGACTTCAGTCGAAAAGTAGGTTTCTTACGTAAGTTCTTGTCAGATGATCCAAGACTGAAGGAAGGTTTGTACAGGTCAAAGAGTTGTTGGATGTAGGTAGGAGCACAATGGTGAAGATCATTGCTGATAAGTTAATAAGTTCTACATTTAAGCTTTATGTTAATCCCGAGTCTTGCATCTTGAAAACCACCCTTTGAATAAGAGCCTGTTTGAAATATAAAGGTAAATGGGTTCTTGTGCCTATGGTGGGTGCACAAAAGTTAAATTTTTAGCCTAGTAGGTTTGTATTTTTGGTGGGTTTTTAAGATGGTTTGTACCGCAGTGTGTTGCCAACTTGTAAACAATCCTTCTGCCGAGTGAAACTTGATTTAGAGATGTTAAAACTATCAAAATTAACTCAACACCTCAAATCTAGAATTCAACAATTACACAACATAACAAGTACAAAAATGTGCAATTTGCATCTTAACGTGTAACGCGTTGTGGTGATGTTACGTTTAACGTGTAATACATCGTGATGTTACGTTTAACGTGTAACGCGTTGTTGTGATGTTATGTTTAACGTGTAACGCATCGTGATGTTACGTTTAACGTATAACGCATCGCGATGTTACGTTTAACGTGTAATGCAACGTTATGATGTTACGTTTAACGTGTAATGCACCGTGATGTTACATTTAACGTGTAATGCAACGTTGTGATGTTACGTTTAACGTGTAATGCAACGTTGTGATGTTACGTTTAACGTGTAATGCATTGTTGTGATGTTACGTTTAACGTGTAATGCATCATTATGTTATGTTTATCGTGTAATGCATCACTGTGATGTCACGTTTAACGTGAAACGGTTACAAACACTGTTCTTCAAAACTTACATCCATCATGGTGACAAAGCAGTAGATTCCTTCTCCTTTCTCTCTATGTGGGCAGGAAACCTGCGTTGTTACGAAGGCAAAAAAACTTAAATCAGCGTTGCTGTGATATACACTTCTACTGCTGAAGGAGTACAATTTCTCGTTTGTACTTTAAATGTAATTAAAGTTTGAGAAAGAATTGTAATTTCCAACTAAATTTCCTTTATTTGATAAGCAAGGTGTTTGAGCCTGTGATCTTTGAAGCCTCATACTAACATCCAAGAATCTAGGATTTATGCTGCTCAGCTGATTTGTTACTTAAGCTGTAGACGTTTGAGAAAACGTCACTGTCATTAACCCATATAGTCTACTAGTACAACTAGTAAACTCATTAATGCTCTAAATTTTGAACCAGTTAATAAAAATGTACAAAAATGACCATTTTGTTTAACGCGAAGCAAAGAAATGTTTGAGCTGACGTGAACAATTATTCCAAAATTGAAGAACGGAGCATTTTACAAAATTTGAAACGAGGGAAACACTTACTACAGCAGCCTCTGTGACCGACTCGTGCTCCACCAGGGCACTCTCTATTTGTGCTGTGCTCAGCAGATGTCCCGCAACATTCATACAATCGTCTGTACGGCCAGTCACCCAGTAGTAGCCATTCTTATCACGCTTGGCACCTAACGGACATTATAACAGTTAGACAATCGTGGCCTTGTATACAATCGTCTTTATTATTATTATTAGCATATTGTTTCCAATACACAAAAACAAGTAGTATATGTGCAAATTAACGGCTTGGTATCCCTTGAGCCTGGTTCACACTTGTGAGCATAATAAGCATCAAAACTTAAATGACAAAGAAAACGACATAGGACAGTATTCCTCTGTCTTTACTTTGTATGTAAATTTCTTGTGTTTATCTTTGCGTTAATCTCACCAGTGTGAACCAGCGTAAATGATAGTGAACTTACCATCCCCCGTACAATAAAATCCCTTGAACTTGTTGAAGTAGACATCCTCGTATCTCTGGTGGTCCCCATACAGTGTTCTGAACATACCAGGCCAAGGTTTCTTTATAACCTGGCAAAATAATAGCAGTCGTTCGAATTTGCGTTACACACCAACAAGACATTTCCCACTTGAAAAGTTACAGTGCGGTACATAACTAACAATGTAATCAACGGAAGTGACACAAGTCTTCAAGATTGTGTCGAGGTTTTGGGCAAAATCGTGTGTTGAGACAGTAAAGTACTTTCGTCTCACAAATTCCTTATTTGCTTCCAAACGCTCATTTTTTCCACCAAGATAATAACAGAAAATTGCAACACACGGTTGAAGTTCTAATTTAAAATTTAAGTTTCTTCTACCCTGTGAGCACAGATCTCTCATATTAGTAAAAGTTCACTTTGAGGCTTCGTAAAAAGATATATTTCTATTGCAGTTACGCTAATAAAGATCTAACTATATTTCTACTAAGTTGTGTTCAAGTTTAATTATAGTTATGGTCAATATGCTTTTGCAATGTTTAAGTAACTGGCTGATGTACTTTCCTACGATTTCAATTTTAACAGGAAATTTGAACAGATTTGATTACTTAAAGTTTCTAACGAAGCGTTCTTCGTGGCGATACTGCTGACATGTTAAGGTCCTCATGAATCTGGAACATGAGGTCTACAACCAGGATTCACGAAGTCCTCTAATCTTTTTTCAGGCACTTTTCGAGGGCAAATTAACTTTTGTTGTGCAAGGACTCGATTAAACAAAACTAATGTCCCCATTCAATAAAGCTATTTAGGACCAAATATACGAAGTCACGAAAAAAGAGATGTTTCAACAAAATTCAAGAGCATTTTGCTACAATTTAAGAACCTTTCCAGGAGAAAACCAACATCTCCGATGATCATATACTGTAGATGGAAATATGCTTAGATCTCAAGTCTCTAATTGTTTCCTTTCACTATTCTGCTAGTTTACTTTGGTTTATTTGGTTCGTCACAGATTTAACATATGAATACAATAATGTATATAGAACTGAACAAAAAACAAAGTGTGACAGGGATGAGGTAACAGGACATGGTCCCAATTGATAACCTTCCCTTGCTAGGGGCGAAGACAGTCGGATAGATTGTACTGCCAAATGGTTTGGTTGGACAAACATGGATATATTGTATGTAAGAACTCGACTCAACCCACCAGTTGACCTTCGCACTCTCCCTCCAGCTCGCGTCCTTCATCATCCACAATGGCTGGCACCACTCCAAAGAACGGGAAAGTCTACAAGGTCAACAAAATAATCTATAACGATCATTACTCAGAATACATGTTGTCTTAAAAATTTAAAAGTGAGACTCCATCAGAAAACCAGTCTATTAGAAGTAAAAGCAGTTCTGCTTGAAGTAAAACCAGCATTAGTTAAACGTTTGGCTATGATTTTCATTCTTTTTGCCCCTTTTCCGATATTTCACAAAACTTACTAACAAATTTTACACAAATTACAGCAGCAGTAACGAGGTATTATACACAGGCAAATGCCTGACATTGGTGCAAGAGGGCAAAATTATCTTAAATTTCTTCAATAAGTCTTATCAAAAAGTTTACTTACAAGCATGTGAGAAGTCTTAATGGTAAAGTGGAAATTTGTTTTCGATTTCTAGATTATATTTGAGGTATTGAAAAAATGTGTTCAAAGAGATGCCAAACTTTATATTGATTTAGGAAATAAATGTAATAATTGAGAGGGAAGACAGATTTTTCGTTTGGCTATGATACGTTCATATAGAAGTCAAAGCTAGACGACAATCTTCACAAAGTAGAGACGAAGTTGGTCACTTCAAAATTGAGCAGACAACTTTTCACATACAGCTGATCCTGGCCTCATGGGCGTGGCACCAGGCAACGGAGTGATCATGTGGCCACCCTGCAAGAAACAAACATGGTTTTAAAACAGATACTTTTACCTTTACCTAAACATCTTCTCAACAGTTTAAGTTCCGTCTTCACTTGGACCGTACATGTACGGAACAACTCCGATCGGAAATTCGCCTCAAAACAATGACAACCCAACGTTGAGGTAGGTTAAATTAGTTTCATCATTTCTGCACTAAACTTGCATTTTGAGAAAGCAAATTAAATTCCCATACTTAGTCTCTCAATCAGCCGGTCATAAATACAGTATCTAGCACGACGCCAACACTGCAGCATCAAACAATGCCCTTACCTATTTATCGAGTCGAAATTCTAGTTATAAGTTTGAGTAGCCTGTGCATGACTCGAATTGCGAAAATTTTCAGATCGACAGTCGACATGGTACATGTATCTAGAGCAAGTTACAGTACGTATTCCTGACCGTTACTACTCTAAAACCGTGACTCAAACATCAACGTACTGTCAGGAAGCCTCTCATTCTTGAGCTTCATATAGTTTACTTGAAACTTCCTTGCGTTTCTTTAACTAGTTTAATCGCTTTGATGAAATTGTAAAAGTTAATGTAAACTGTAAACTAGAATGAAATTGTAAATGTCGGGGTGCAAAGGGCCAACAAAAGACGAAAAGTGAGACACAACAGCAGATGTGTTGGTCAAAAACTAAGCATCCTGCAAATATCAACATTCTTAACTCCTAAAGCATAATTGATAGAATGTGAAGCTCGACATTTATGTTGAACAAACCGTGACCCTACACATTGTCCTGTTTTACATTTGAGCCCAGATCTATGTTTCTACTGGTTAGTTGTTCATATGCATTCCATACCTTTTGTGTTTTACGCAAGGTCAAGGCCAACAAGCAAAAGAGATAGGGAACAAAAACATATAACAAAGAAACTGGCCGAGTTTCATAACCAGTTTGCTCTATCAACTGTGTCCAAAGGGAAAATGACAAAATTGTATGCTACACAAAATCCTTAATTCGCACCCTGTAATGTACTAGAATTACCAAATGGCAAAGTAGGTAAATAATACAAATAAAAATAATATCAAAACCTTTGTATTATACGCAGTTTGTTGGACTGCCACATAAAAGCCAAGTTAAAATAGCAACCCACCCCCCACCCCCACACAATAAATATATGAAATCATAGGATTTCATTGAAGTATCAGAATACGTACTGTTTCTGTCTGCCAGTAAGTGTCACTGATGGAACACTTATCTCGTCCTACCACGTGGTAATACCACAGCCAAGCCTCTGGGTTGATTGGTTCACCAACAGTGCCAAGTACCCTCAGGTCCTTCATTTCATGTCTGTACATATCAATCAACCACAAAAGTTAAGATCAGTTTTCCACTACATAGGAAGAATCCTACAGCAGCTGCACACCAGTGTGCACAGCGCTGTTAATGTAAAAAGGAGTACATAGCTGCAACTGTGAAAATGAGCACAATGCTGTGACAGCGATAATGAGTGACATCGGTGCTACAGTAATGTCATCAACAGTGCAATAACAATGATGCGAGTGCCAGTACTGATACAGTATTGTGGGCATCGATGTGACAGTAATGTGAACTGACAGCGCTGTCAGGTCACATCACTGTTTCACTAGTTTCTACATCGCTATCGCAACGCTGTCATTTCCATTGCTGTCACATCACTGTCGATACCATCACTGTCACAGCGATTTCAGTGTTACTGTTGTTACAGCGCTGTAATTGCCATCGCTGTAACAGAACAGACCCCATCATCACTGTCACACTGCTGTCACTTAATTTGCTGCCACATCGCTGCTTAAAACCATCGCTGCCACAACAGTTTCAACATCACTGTGGCAGTAATGTTATCAATTATTGCTGTTTCACCACTGTCAGAGTCTAACTATGTAGTGATCTAGCATTACCAGTGCTACACTATCTTCTTGAATTTCGCTTCTGTGTTACAAAAATAAACGACATCTATTCAAAGGAACAGAAGACACGGCCTGAGTACTCAAGAGAACATTTGACTGGTTGATCATTTTAGTGTTGGTACAATACAACAAAGGCATGGACCTCCAAAACTACTGTAAATCTGATTCTCATTTTTCTTATCGAAGTTTACAAATGTAGCATGCCAAGAATTGCCCTTTAGAACTAACTGGTTTGGTAACCGTATATGTACATTCAAGAGGCAATAAGACAAAGTCAAATGTAATGATATTCATGTCATCTTTTAGAACACTATGGAACCTTCTCAGAGTACAGGACAAAATTCGAATAAGAACACTTCATTCTGCACAAACAGTAGTTATGTATAAAATTTGCATTTAACAACTACAGGGTGTACATCTGTGTACAGCGTACTGGCATCAGGTGTAGAATAGCAAGACTCTCAGAATCCACCAATTAACCAGAGTTTGTGTGCACACTTGATTTGTGATTCTAAGCACCACCTCACAAGTGAAATGACACGTAGACAAAACATTAACCACAGTTAAATTCCAAGTCCCCTACATTTGTAATTTAAACTTCCTTTCTAATGAAAAATAAAGATTTCAGGGGAAAGGTATATATGTTGACATGAGAAAACAAGTGTGTAGAAATTTAAGTTAGTAAGATATATAACCAGGAAGTTGTAAACTCTTACTTTTGGACAATCTCTTTCCCAAACTTCATCAAAGACCTGATGGCTGTCGGTGCAGTGTAGAAGGAAGCCACATTGTACTTGTCGACAACGTCCCAGAAGCGATCTGGTGCGGGGTAGAATGGTGTACCTTCAAACTGAAGCATGACTTTTATTTAATATTTAGCTTACTGCAAAGTAATTAAAACAAAATGAAGATTTTACGGTCAGCGAGGGTATTAAATGAAGATCTACGACAGTAAGCAAAAATACAGACTCGATACAGGAAAATGGAAATTAATTGGTTATATCTCCAGAACAGACGAACACCCAAACATTACTCTCACGTGGATGGCAGAAGAACGGAGACGCAAAGCAAGACCAATAGAAACATGGAGGGGACTCAGAGAGAGAAAGAACAGTTTGGGGATTCCAAAAATGGTGTGACACAGGAATTGCTGCCAAGGATCGAAATGCATAGAGGATGATGATGATAAAGGGCCCTATTTCCCAGTCAGGGAGAAAGAAATGACAATGATGATGAAAGCGATTAATAGTACGAGTGCAAAGTGTAAAATTAACAAAATGACGAAAACGTTTATATGAAACAATTAATAAGCAACAAAGATACACCATATAGTAATAGTATTGCCAACTTTACCAACACACTAGTTGCGCCTTGGGCCATTGGTCCGTATGTGATATATGAGTGTCCAGTAATCCAACCAATGTCTGCCGTACACCAAAACACTTCCCCCGGGTGATAATCAAACGAGTACCTGATAACAGGTGGGCGAAAACATGGTTTAGGCTGCTGTGCAGCAAATGCAAATATTTATGTGCATGTACCTACAATTCGTTTTGATATGAGAAAATGTTTAGGGGTTGGGAAACTCTGTCATTGTCAGTATGCCAGGGTTCCTGCAGCTTATGACTTCACAAACTTCAGACCTTTCTAAGACTTTTTAAAACCACAAAATAGAAAATTTAAGACCGATTTTTGACCAAAGCTCACAACACAAACCCAGGAAATTTGGAATATATTGCTTAGAAGTGAGCTTCAAAATGTGATTACGGGTAAAAACTCAACTTCAGTAGAAATTTAATGCTTTTTATGAACTTAATCAGAAATTTTTGGTGAATTTAAGACCTTTTCAAGGCTTTAAATTTACGAAGGGCAAAATAAGACTTTTAAAGACTTCTTAAGGATCCGTGGAGACAATAAATTGAGCACTCCACTTTGGCACTCTTCATTCAATGTTCAGCATTACACTCTGCTAGTTTATTCCATTTTGCATTTTGAACACAGCATTAGTTTAACTATCTCTGTGGTATTTACTTGATTTGGGGGAGATTCAAGGCTACACTGCATTACAAGTCTTCAACAATCGAGCGAGTGTGCCCATTTCCAGTTCTCATGATCTGAACTGGAGTTTGAAAGACCAATACAACTGTACATCGAAAATTTCAGTGTGAAACATGGTAAAGGAAAAGAACCCACACTGCATCTTAGTTACTAGCTCTGTTCATGCTACGTTGGCCATCCATCGCCTGTTTGTGTCAGTGATGCCGCACTCTTACCTACCACTCCAACAGGATTTAATAGGTGTAGTGTATCTACATACATCAACACCACTCAGTTGAAAAACACAACCATAATCCACAGACCCTTACCACAATGTGTTTATGGTTTGATCAACTAGAGTTGATACAGTATGTTTTTCACCCAACTAGCTTTTCAGTGAATGTGATATATAGGTTTATGGGTATCCGACACATATTAACGGAGCTACTGACTGATAACTAAAAACAACATTCAAGGTGTACAGTAACCTTAATCTTTGCATTGAGCAATGCTGCCTTTTATGGTCGTAATTGTAATAATAAATATAAGTTTCTCTGAATATTAATATATTTTAAACAAAATTTCCAAGCATTTTGATATTGTTCATGTTGTAACACTTTTTTATAATAGAAAACCAGGGATGGAAATTAGAAAAAAAAACTTGACTAGTAATTGGTAAAGGTTAATGTCAATGTTTCAGACAGATTTTACTGCAGTGAAAAAGGTGAGTTAAATTTGAACAGTACAGTTACCGATCACTGGCCATAATTTATATCCTTGGAAAACATTAACTTTCTAAATATGACATAGTTCATGTCATCTTTTGTAGTGTTTGATCATAATATGCAATATTTTTGTGCCTCAAGTATTTTATGGATATTATCATGTTGTAACTTATGTTGCAGAAATATTTTATCAACAAATAAAATTTTGAGTTCTTTGCAAATACTGATTATGTTTCTTTTGTCATTTAAACTATAGTAGTAGCTTGAATTTTGAGACATGAAATATTGTAAAAGCAAAAATTGTGAAATTAAAGAATTGATATGGGCACGCATAAGCTGAAAATCGATCCTTGAATGTCTACATGTATGTATGGCGTTGGTATGGGTACTTATATAAAGGCCTGGGAGCCCTATGGTATGGAATTAATATGGGCACTGGCAGAAAACCCTGGGAGCCCAGTGTATGGGATTCATATGGGCACTGGACAAAAAACCTGGGAGCCCTATAGTATGGGATTCATATGGGTGCTAGCCAAAAACCCTGGGTGCCCTATAGTATGGGATTCATATGGGTGCTAGCCAAAAACCCTGGGAGCCCTATAGCATGGGATTCATATGGGTGCTAGCCAAAAACCCCGGGAGCCCTATAGTATGGGATTCATATGGGTGCTAGCCAAAAACCCTGGGAGCCCTATAGTATGGGATTCATATGGGTGCTAGCCAAAAACCCTGGGAGCCCTATAGTATGGGATTCATATGGG
>JAOEHT020492980.1:4075-16818 GCA_025448195.2 Parazoanthus atlanticus | reverse complement strand
TTTTATTTTTAGACATATTATTAATAATCTGAACATAGTTTGCAAGAAAAGAGTAAACGAGTTTCATCTTCAACTTCGTGTTTGTCACATTATCACATGGAATAATGGGATAACAGTATCTTTGCGTTTCCATTGCTAGATTATGATTGCTTGTTCGAATTCTTGCAGATGATACGAATTTTAAGTGATGCTCGACAAGTGTGTGTGCATTTTTGGGTACTTTCTGTGGTGAATTTAAAACTAAGATATAATGCGATTGGACTTAGTTCTGTTTTTCGATGTGTGTAGTTACATCTGCTGGGTGTTATGAATTTTAGTGCTTTGTAGATCTGATAAAAGCGGGAACCACCCAGGTCTTCTACATCCCATTTGTTTATAATTGGATACGACTGACTTGTTCCCGTCAGTGAGATCAACAGCGGCCAAGCGGGGATCCTTTTTCTTGTCGATTTTAGAATGGCCAGTCGGCAGACATCCACAATAGCCACAGATTGCTCCATCTGATTTCTCAAAGTCATCGCACTCACCGCAAACACATTTTCCCTTTTCAATACCTCGAGTATCTTTCCCATTTTTATTGCACTTCTCAGTATCTACATACAGTGCAGCATAAACCCGGGAATGTCAAGCTTCGTAGGGCACGCGGACACGGGCGTGCAACTAACACTTCTGTTTGTGTTTTTTTTGGGGGGGAGGGTCATATGTTTTTGTGTCGGTGTATTTCGTAGTTTGTAAGTCCGTAAGCATTGTTTCAACAACAGTCCCAAAGGGGAGGTAACTTACAATAAATAACTATATATGTTTTTCATCAGATCCTAGCTGCTTTCCTGGGCTGCTGAACTGCTTTCAAGCATTTAGTTACAAAAAGTGCTGAGTTTGAAAGGTTTCTGAATCTTTCTTTCCTTTAAATTTTCATTGAAAATAACAAGAATGATTTAGATGCTGTTGTCGTACATTACTGCTGTAGTCGAGTGTAATAACAGGCTTAAGATTCAAATGAAAGATGAGGATGACATCATATAATAAGACTATAGTCGCATGCTGACAGATCTAAAGATTTTGACGAACGTCGAAGTCGCGGGTCCGGGGGAAAGGCCACTTAAATAGCGTTTCTCGCAATTTGAATGCAGTTTTGACCATATTTACAAAAATTTGACAGCGTTGCACTGGTTCCAAAAATTCTAAGAAATGAAACCCTACCCCTTCTGAAGTTTCAAAAAAATCGTGACCCCCCTATGAAATGACCAGCCCCCCCTCCCCGTAAAAATGATACGTCCCTTATTGTCGACAAAAGAAATGTTAAAAACGTTTGAAAATAAAACTATGAAGTACAACTCTGGTATGATATTAGAAGTGATATTGCAAAAAGGACGAGATCTACTTTTTGACAGAGATTATGACTACTTGATATTGTTGTTTAAAACAAAGGAGCTTTGAATCAGGACTTGAAAAACAACAAATTGAAATGGTTGGATATTTGTTATCGCTTGAATTCTGTTTTAGTGAACGTAAAATACATAATTAATATCTACCTTACTGGGAACAGCTAACGCCACAATATGTTGATGCAGAAAACCCACCAATTTGCTATGAAAAAGTAAACTGCTATATCCCAGGGTCTATCCTCGATACCGAAATTGACGATGATACACTAGCCTACATAATGGAATGGAAGAAGAACTGAGTGTTGGCATGCGATGTAACGCGAAGGAAGGTTATTTGCAGTACCAGACCTATAAATGGGCGCAACCCGAGGAAGATGGAGAACCAGAACTGATACGATTTCTGCGGCAGTATTACAAACATCTCAAACGACCAGCTAATAGGAACAAAGTTGAGAAAGTCATATGCCCAAATGATACTAAGGATTGCCTTAGCACACGCTGAACAAGGTCTTCATGCCTTCTTGAGTGAAGATTGGTTATGGGACGAATGGGAAATAAAGGAACTGAATGCCAAACTTACCACAGGTTCGACACAGAGAAGACGCAGAGCAAAGACTATAAAAGTGTATCTGCTGGTCTGTGATAACTATATTAAGTTCCTTTGTAACAAGAACGTCGTGAAGCTAACAAACCGAACAGAGTCATTGCAACAGCTGTTGCTAGAGTTTTCCGACTATCGGAAGGCTCTGCGGAGGCTGTAAAAGCAGAAACAGAGGAGAAATTTTACAAAGACTTGGAGGAAACACCGTCTGTGAAAGATCTAAAGAAATTAATCGTACGTGGATCTTCCTCTCGTGAAACGATAGCCATGATTGACCGTCAAAATTATGTTCCTTTGTCTAACAACGATGAGACCAGGATAAGAGATTATCTTTGCAGCCGCGTCATCATAGAAAACATCTCTAGATCTGGTATCCTTGGTGAACTCTCCGTTAAATCATCCTCGGAGCAAAGTATCGAAGGGAATACAATAAATATACCACCAAGTGCCTAATGCACAAACTCTGTCGTTAATAGTCAGGGTTTGAGCTTCTCGGCATACCTCCCACCCCTACCCAAACTTAGGATAAGTACCCTTCCTCCACTTCAAACAATAACTACCATATTTCTTCTATTTAGCCTGATTCTTTTTCAGTACAGTGCTTCAAGACTGGATACCTTTTAGATTCTTTAGAAATGTTCATGTTCTTTGAAAATTCATAATTATTTTTTCTAAATTTTGACTGCTGACAAAACTATACATCATCTTTGAAGAACAGGCAGATTTTGATTTGATTGATCTTTGCTTTTTATCCATTGTAAATTTCATCAGGTTATAATATTTAATATTAATATCAATTAAATAAACATAAAATTTAAAATACCTACACATTATTTTAAATATAATCTTTCGTTTACAGCCTCATACACACAGAAAATTGATAACAGCAGCTTTTGCATGTCACAAAACTAATTCAATAATTTTAACCTTTACATATTCAAGGTCATGGTGGCGTGTTGCCTAGTGGCAGATTTGGTCGCGTGAAGAGTTTCATTAAATACAAGGGCAGCGGTGGAAGACCTAACAAAGCAGATTTGGGCAAAGTCAAAGTAATGAAAATGAAGAGCAGCGCCAAAGAGAACAGTAACATGGAGGTAGTGATAGGCACAGGCTTAATGCATTGGGATCCAGTAATTAGTAATTCATGAATTAGCTCACCACGAACTCATTCAAAACCCAGGTACATCGCGAACTGCTTTTCGCCAATATTGGATGTTTTGAGATCATTTCCTGCCTATCTTTGATGGTTTACTAGAAATGTATAAACAAAAGAAGCTAGCTCCAAGAAAAGCGTTTTGAAGCCAACCGGCCTGCTAGTAGGCAGGAAACAGTGTGCCTTGACCATTTGAAGAGGTACATTAGCTCCCACAATGGACAAGCTACATCAGAGTTTGTAACTTTCTCAACTGGAAACAATGTTATTATTGCATGTGATTCAATTCAAGTAACTTCCAACGAACTTGAGGGTTTGGCGCGTAGACCTGTAGTAAGAACGTGGGCCTATTCTTGAACTTCCGTCCACTTACTCATGCTATACTGAACTTGCAGAAGATTTCAATGTCCTTCTGAATGAAAAAGAAGCTTGGACATTTGATTTCGCCTAGTATCTCCTTCCAAACAAAGCAACAGACAGAATGTTGCATTTTATGTAGAAGAGATCAGTGTAGAATAGATAGCTTTATGGGGAAGCTGGCTTCTGTTAACGGGAATCCTTGAAACTCACTCGTATTAAATTGAATCTTTGTTCTTATGCAAGTCATTTTCTTGATAATTTATACCTGTTAAGAGAGGTTGGCAGCAAAAATCGAAGAAATCGCGGAAATGGGGGATTCTCAGAATTTCACCCAATTCTAACCAAAGATAGAGTTTGAGGAGTGATTGACAACGGCACAATTAGTTTTGTTTGTTGTTTCCGTATACGGAAGAAATGTCATTTTTGGTTCTCGGCCAAGACAGCCTGGGGCGAGAGTGATATTTTTGCTTTTTAGGCTAAGTAGGGAGGTCCGTTATCTCAAAAGAACGCGTAATTTCAAACGCGACGAATATATCTGATAAAATAAATATGTCGGGATACGAAAAAGGAAAAAATATATTAGTAGCCTTTAAACATAACGAGTGCAGTTGCCAACAAATAGCCAGGTTTTGTCTTGGGCGATATACCCCTTTTTACTGTATTAAAAGCTACAGATAAGTGGTATTTAAGACACACTAAACGTTATACTGTTTTAGTATTTCGTAAGTTAGAAGGTGTCTTCTTCGTTTGACGAAATTTTTTGTCTGGGTAAATTTGTTGGTTGCGAAATTCAGAAGGCAATTAGTTGATTTTTCAAATTTCCATTTTTTTATCTTGAAAAAGGTAAACTTTTTCACAATTTTGCGGCATTGTTTTTAGTTCTAGTGTTATTCAGTTAAGGCACTTTTCTATTCCTGTTGTTTACTAATCTGAGATAATAGCAAAATAATAATCGAATTTTTTTCAGTTCTGAACGGCATGAGGCGACCACCAACTATTCCTTCTATCCCCCGTTTCTCACCCTATTTAAAAAATATCTAAAACTCGTTCAGACTTTATCAATCATCTACGAGATAGAAATATCAAAGGCTTTTAAACAAAGTGAACAATTATTTTCAACGCCGGTTATTTCAGATCATTTTGTTTCAGCTTTAATAACCTTTCTTGTTTTTTTAACAAGTTTGCAACAGATAAGATCAGTCGGAAAAAAACCCAATCATTTTGTGAAATAATTAAAGCGATAACAAATGTAAAGCAAACAGACAATTCCCAGAGACTTACATAATGACAACGACGATAGTATTGTACCGTTAAACATTTGCAAAGGAAATACTTTGTAATAAATTATGGCAAACTCGTTATACAACCAGCGGCATCAATGCGTCTTTGGTCCGTCTGTGCGAATTTATGTATCTACCGACCATGAAATGCGAAGTTCAATAATTGTTAAGTAATCCTCAGCCATCTTTTAAACAAAAATTACAGGGATAATGCAATTTGACTTTAGTTTACGATTCTAAGTGTTGTTGAAATACTTTATTACACTTGTTGCGAGCGAAGCAAAGCAGTAGGCCAAAATAACGGAAGGTGCCAGTTTCAGTAAGAGTTGTATGTTGCATAATCAGCATGTTTTGACTCACAAATTGTGGTACAAACGCAGGTGAGAATCATTTCGAAAATTGCCTTTGTTGCTAGTTATACACCATCTTCGTAAAGATTACCATCTAAGGCATCCAGTCGAGCTAAGCTAACAAGTGCACAAGTGAACGTATAGCGTTTTATTGTTGAGTTAAAAAATAAATGTGCCTTATTATTATCTGTACCCTTTGAGGTAATTATAATAACAAAAACAGATAAAATCCTGAATAAGTCGGATTTCATTTATATTGTTTTAAAAGTTCGTCAATTCTACAACTTTAAAATTTTTCAAAATGTATGAGTAGTTTATCTAACTTTTCGGTCAAGATCTTGTTGAAATCTTAAAAGGAAGTGCTCCAATTTGGTTAAAGCTAAATAAAGTACACAGCCTATTTCAAGAACTGTTGACCTGTGAAAAACGTAATACCCAGATCGCAAAGCACTATGGGAGCTCTAATTTCATAAGTAGCTGAGCTGATCTTGACATTGTTTATCAAAATTACTTATTGCTTTGCTGGTTTCGTTTGGTATGTGTACAGGTCAATGGATGCTACGCCGCCTTAAATATGTGGTTCCCAAAAGTCCTTTCGGGCTTGGTATTACCATTAACAGATGTCAACGCAGTAGAAGGATCATGTAGGTTTCGCACGCATCAATCTAATAACAGCTGCCCAGCGAATTTCTAAAATTTTAATTTAGAAGAACTATTAATATTGGAGTGGGATTTCTTAAATTACTTTGTGTTGATCAATTAAGATTAGTTTTATAAAAAACGGTAGAATTTCCTTCAATTTGTCGCGCGAAGAAACGCTTAAGATACAAAGTTTATCCGGCAACATTTTGTCTAACGATAGAAATACTGTGTGTGTTAGCTACAATAAACGAAATATCAACTTGCAAATAATATATTCTCCGATTAGATGAACCTTTCATTTCCTGATATCATGCAGGTGCGCCTGTCACTTGGATAGATGAACCTTTATTAGAACTGGGTTGAACAATAAGATGCGTTTATTAATTTTCACTTCATTCATCATATAAACAAAGCCGAACTTTATAGCGAAAACAGCTATATTGATAGATGCAGCTGTCATTAAGTATAGAATATTTAGTCTATCTTTAAAACAACGAAAGATTCGTCCACTGCTTCTTGCAGATTATTCGCTTCCCATACTCTTCTGTAGAAGCTTTGTGCGGCATCACAGGTAGATATTTCAATCTATTCAAACGTAACATTTAATTTATGCTTTCACTAAGTAAAAAAAACTGTGTAGACGTGTCAACTTCGTACTTCAAGACACATACTTATTTTTTCTTAACATATATGGATTAATATTGCAGGATCCGGTGCAAAATGCCTTTTTGCACAACGTCCTGGCTAATTGCTGTATTCGTTTTCCTAAGTGACTTAACCGTAGCAGCACAAGGTAAAAAGTTTGAAATCATGTTCAACTGCATGGTAGGGCTTGTTTGCCAGAAAACCGGGTAACCCTAGTACTAGAGTTAACTCGGGTACAGGCGACAAAAAGAGCTTGCTTAACGTGGCATTTACAAGCAAAATAAAACAGCCAGGGGACCCAATCTACCCGGGTTAACTTCACGCGACAATAATAAAAGGAAACCGCGATCAAATAATGAACTGAACTGTGTTGCTTTATGCATTGCTGCGTTTAGGCAGAAACAGCGTTTTTGCTCTGTTGTTCTTCCTATGTTCACTTCATTACCGCTTTTAATCAGTTATTACTTTCTTGATATAGAAATTACTTTTAAACCTGCCAGAGCAATTCGATAAGCAAAATTTTAAATTTGGTTCTCCTACGGCTACGAAGTGGAGTTGTCCCGGATAAGCCGTTTTCAAGGTAAAAAGAAGACTCTATCACCCGGATAATCCTAGCCCTCAGCTAGGTAAACCTTAGAACAAAGGAACCTCGGGCACTCGAGATGAGCTGTCTCGACTACTTGTACAAAAGCCGTTAAAAGGAGCAAAATGAATTTTGGCCCTTCCCTCGAAGTACAATTCACACTGAATATCAGTTCACACTGCAGAGCCTTCCATTGATGTATAACCATTGCTCACAGAGCACTGAATTTGGGTACATATAAAGGTAAAAAGTATGAATATTTTTACTAACATTTGTATCCATCATTCTGTTATTCAAAATCTATCAAATTGTTTATTGTGTACCAGGCTTGTGTGAGGACCTTCCGTCAGTTCCAAGCTCGGAGCTGTGCCACGAATATCTGCAGATGAGCACAAACGGTGTTGTAACCAACTGTGGCAACTCAACATCACGACTTTCGTGCAAAGGACGATGTAAACCGGCATACGAAAGGAAAAGACCAGCAAAATGCTTTTGCGATTCTCAATGTAGTGTTTTGGGTGATTGTTGTGTTGATTATTCAAACTGGTAAGAGCAAGATTATTTTCAGTTTCTTACATTTTATGCTAGAGAGGTTTAGTTCTTTGAACGACTTTGTGCAAAGAGTTTAGAAATTCAACGTCTGATAATTCGTCTGTGTATAAACATGAGCAACAGGCGTTTCGAAGAGCTAAACAGTTTAGTCCGTCTACCTCGCCAAACTAAACCAATTCAGCTCTTCCTGACGGTTAATGTGTCTCTTGACAGTTTCTATACGAACGAAATGAGGCAAACCAAATATCTTTGCCGAAAGAAACGCCCCCATAGTTTCAACAGAAGTGTACAAAATAATCTCTTTTATCTTACGATAACACAATAGAAGAAATAGGAAAGCTCTTAGACAGTTGGGCCGTTTACCATTTGCATAGAAAATCCGGAATTTTCGGTTGCATATTCAAATGGTGCAGGTCATGCCACTGGGAAAGTTTTGGAAAAGATGGAAAACCTCAGACGCGTTCCTCGTTTGCCAATCCAACCGAAATGACCGGGATGACTGTACCATTCGGTCCATTCCATCCCAACCGGTTTTTCAGTGCAAACGGTAAACGGCCCTGATCTTGGAGATATCTCCGTGTTTTAGGAACAATTCCAGATATCAGAGCTTTAGCAATATTAAAGCAGATGCATTTACACACATCCCTTTCATCTCCCAACAGCTTTTTCTGACAGATCGAGACAATTAATTCATTTAGGACAATAAAAAGATAAAATAGCAAGGAAAATCATAATCAGCACTAGTTGAAAACGGAGACTTATAAATGGTAAACATCCGGGTTTTTTTCGAAAACGCTAAGAAATCTGGTGAGAAAAGAAAATGTGCGACGAAAATTTCTTTGCTTTATCATCGGTTCCAGGAAAGGTATTTGGTTATTATTAAACAGGAAATCAATCGAAAAACTTGCTACTTCGTTTTGCAACCATTTCTGGAACTTAGATCGAGTTCATAAACAAACCTTCAACTGCAGCTGAATACTTTACTCCTCAGGACATAGGTCATTTCTTTGAATTCATGCAGCTATTATTGAAAATAAATTAAACTGAACTGCATCTTTCTAGACATTTGCAGCATTATAGATGCTATTCCAAAAACTTGCATAAAAAATTTGGAAAAATATATAAAGTATCTTCGAAAAACGTACAAGACATCATGTATAGATGGTAATTTCATCGGACTCAGAAGGTGGAGGGGGGGGGGGGTGCGTTGTTGTGTTAGTTCGTTCAGACATTAAATGTGTCTGTTGCTCATATTTATATTTGAAGAGCTAATGAGACGAACTAAATATCTTTGACATAGAAGCCTCTCATACATTCGTCCCGTATTTATACTCGCAAAGTTTTTTCGACATAAAACCAGAAGCTTTTAGGCAATTAAAGTAATACTCGCAGTTCCGGCGACGTTATCACTTATAATTTACTCAATCAATTTTGAAAATTAAAGTGCGAAGCAAAAAATGACAAAATTCGTTCTACTTTCTTCTTTTTCATTTCATACTCAAATATTTTCCTATTTGAGCATGTAAATGCATATTTATTTTAATTTCAGGAATATTTGGTGCATTCTTGCTAACTATAACATTTTCGAAGATGACTGACAAATTGCGCAATCTTGAGAGAATGAGAGTATATTCTATAAAATAATGATTCCAAAAATTTCCGTCACTAAGAAATATCATGTTTAAACAAAAGTATAGCAATAATAGTCCCCTACTGAAGGGTCCTGGAAAATGTTACTAAAAAGTGTTCTGCGGCCAATTCAATAAAATTTTTGCATTTATAATTTACAAGAGCAACTATTGTTTTTTGTAGGCCTAAAACCATAGCTACACTTGTAAATGAATTACAGGTGCAAAGGCCTTGTTCATAAACTTTTCGGAATATTTAGAAGACTAAAAGTGTTCGAAAATTCTTCGTAGGTTTTGGAAATTTTGGAAATCTTAAAAAATCGTCAAAGCCTTCTAAAACCTTTCAGGAAATGATTCCGTAAAGTTTGCAAATCTTTAGGAATTCGTCGAAAGGGTTCGGAATGTTTTCTTTTTTATTCCTATTGTAATCTAGTTTATGTATACACAGGGCTCCTCTGGACAACAGCCTCGTTGCTGAATGGGCCACCCTGTTTTATAAATAAAGGTCACTATACCATACCATACCATTTTCCAATTTCAAACTTAAAACATACTCTCATATCACATGGAAAACATACAGTTGTCTCAAACGGCAACACACTCTGGCTTACCGTCTTTCTACTGTACAGGTGCAACAAATCCCAAGCCTATAGGCATGTTGTGAGGTGTCTCCCATCTCGTGATAGTCCAGTGGAAGGCCACGTTGTGATAGTTGGGTGTCCAGCAGAATGGAGAAATAATGCAGTAGAAAAAAGGTGTATAACTCAGAGCCCCGACGACCCTCTGAGCCGCATTCCTGTGTATGATTACGCCACAGAAGTGACGTTTGGTAACGTATTCTGCGCTATGTGCAACAAAGCAATCAACTACACTTACTGGAAAGTACGTTTCTTGTTTAATAGTAGGATGGAACTGGAAAGAGCGAAAAAAATGTCCATCACAGATGTGATTCAAAACAAAAAATGGACAGTGAAGCCCCCTCCGTCATCCTTGGTTCCATTCTGTGTGCCCAGTCCTATAATTGAAGCTGCTCAAACGACGTCCGCTAGTAAAACCACTACCCTGCTCTCCTTTTGCAAATCCTATTCCATGCCTGTATCCAAAGGATGCAAAAATCACGATGAGGTGAAAAACCCTCACTGTGGACAACTTCTATACTCACATTTAACTAAATACAGTTGCAGAAGAAAATACTTTTGTGACGCAAAATTTGCTACGTTATCACTCTTTTTCAATTTTAGAACAAAAGGAACCCCAAGTGCTCCGCATTCATTCAACAGCCACACTATAAACTACAACTGCGAAACTAGTGAAATTTATGATCCATTCCAGGACTGTTGTCTGCAGGTTGAATCTCTCGCACTAGCTGCCAACACGAGCTCTTTAAATGGAACATTCCTCAACAGGAAGACGTACAATTTGAATTACCACCAGTGTCACAAAATATCATCGCTGCTGTCAGTAGTTGGGTCCATTGTTTCTATTGGCGCCTTGTCGTGTTTCTTGTTAACACGTTTCCTGTTCAGCAAGCTTCGAACGTTGTATGGGAAGAATTTAATCAGTTTGTCATGCGCACTCCTGGTTTTTCAACTAACATTTCTACAGTCTGATCAGAGAAGTATACAAACTGTGTGTGACTTAATCACTGGTGTGTTACACTTTACTCTACTCTCAGTGTTTACCTGGATGAGTGTTGTGGCCTACGACGTAAGTCGTACGTTTAATGCTAAAGGTAAGTTGTACAATATTTCCAGTGTGTTCTACTTCACTCTACTTCCAATGGCTTCCTGGATGGTTTTTAGGGCCTGCGTTGTGAATGTTATGTTTTCTACTAAAACTAAGGTGTGCATCATCACTGACGTGTTCAACTCCACGCAAGGGTAAGCATTCTTCTGGATAACTGTTTGGGCCTACGAAATATGTTGTACGTTTATTGCCTAAGGTAAGTTGTGACATCATCACAAGGGTGTAACACATAACTCTACTGTCAATGTTTTCCTGGATGAGTGTTGTGGACTACGAAGTGATTCATACACTTACTGCTAAAGGCAAGGTGTGACGTCACCACAGGTGTGTTGGAGAGACTCTTGACAAAAAAAGGACAAAGATTATTTATATATCAAACTCTTGTCTTAATCGTTGCGGCAAGTCTAAAATAATTTTATAGATAGCTCTAATACTGTGCTCTTAAGGATGAAAGTTTTGAACCTCAATTTTCTTACTGAAAACGTTGCTCAACCAAAATGAAATCGTCAGACATTTCGTTCAAGGGAAGGTACCTCTAACAGAATAACAACTTTATTTTCAGGTTCAAGTTCTTCTTCCAGGAAGCAGAAGAACGAAACAAAACGATTTATCTTGTATTCGCTGTATGGTTGGGGTATACCGCTGATCATAGTTACCACTTGCATATCCGTGGATGTCACAGCATCTACTGATATTGGTTACGGTAAGAAATAATCATTGTCAACCCTCCCGTTAAGGGTATACCGACTGGTTGTTTTTATGGTACCGCTATACGGATAGGCGTAGTGCTGGTCTTGTGTTAAATTAATCACCCTTAACGTTTCAGGTGAAGAAAGACCGTACTGCTACTTGTCTTCGACTGGTTGTATTTACTGTACCACTATACCAATAGGTGGAGTGCTGGTCTTGCATTAAATTATTGCCTCTCAATGTGTAATGTTTTAGGTGAAGACTGACCGTACTGCTCTGGTCGTATTTACTGTACGATTATACCGATAGGCGCAGTGCTGGTCTTGTGTTTAATTATTTTCTCTTAACGTGTAATGTTTCTGGAGAAGACAGACCGTACTGCTACCTATCATGTCCCCGACCGATCGTATTTACTTTACCACTGTACCGATAGGCGCAGTGCTGGTCCTGTGTTAAATTATTCTCTCTTAACTTGTCACGTTTCAGGTGAAGACAGACCGTACTGCTACCTGTCCCCAACTTGTCGTATTTACTGTACCGCTATACCGATAAGCACAGTGCTGGTCTTGTGTTAAATTATTCTATCTTAACGTGTCATGTTTCAGGCGAAGAGAAACCTTACTGCTACCTGTCCCTGACTGGTCGTATTTACTGTACCGCTATACCGATAGGCGCAGTACTGGTCTTCAATTTCATGGCATTAACGAGAACTCTACGAGCTATAAGACATGTGCAACAAGTGAGTAGTAGCTTCACGCAGGAGAGATTTATAGGGTTCTTAGTCAATATGAGAAGCGAATTGTTTTGTCTTTTTTTGTTAAACAGCTAAATGGGCATGGCACCTAGAAATGTGTTAATAATAATATAACCAGAATGAAAAACAAAATAGTTAAAACAGTATAATTGGTAATTGTTTTATCAGTATATCATTTTCAGTTGATTAATAACTCATACTGATTAAGTATTAATAAGTTTTTCTCTGAAGTAATATCTTGGCAGGAATATTAACGAAGCAGACCTAATTCAGCTTCTGTATAATTCACTAACTAACAAACTGACGAAAGCTCAAAGAAAAAAGTTAGCCTATATCACAGACGTAGGGCCTGTTTGTGGGGGGGGGGGGGGGGG
>JAOEHT020492118.1:0-16830 GCA_025448195.2 Parazoanthus atlanticus | reverse complement strand
GGCAACGGATATGTTAAATCACATGTCCAGCTACCGGCAAATAGGAAACATTTTCATTTGATGTTTTAACTGACCCACGTACCTATCGCTCTTGCATTAGAGTTTGGTATTTCTATAGACATTTACCTTATACATAATTAACGCATGATGCCAATGGGCTTCATGTTCGAATTGGATTCTGGTCTTAGTGGTGATATAGCTAAATCTTTCTCTCCTGGTGACAGGGATCCATATTCGTTGTTTGGCATACTTGTCAGCAGGGCAAGTATGTCTCATTTTATACTTGCCCTTATAAAATTTAACTTGCCCGATCAAACTTTCCAATTTCTGCAGAACAAGTCATCTTCGGTTCATAACTAATCTTTTAATTGTTTTTTTGAAAGATAGAAATTGAATGTAGCTGATAATCATTAAACGTGACTCTAGTCTTGGTCTAGAACTGAAACGAATGAGAACACTTTGTTTTGATCGAGCAAAAGCTTCAAAGAACAAAACTGATCCTGTTGATAACAGTACAGTACTTGTTCCACATATATGCATGTCACTAGTCAGCAGGACGAATTCCCAAATTTGTTTTACTCGTCCTTATGTGATAATGGTCGTCTCGGACGATCGGACGAGTGTGAATATGGATCCCTGTGGTGCGCCTCGATACCACAGCAGTATTATAAATGTTGCTGTTACCAGAAGCAGATCTTTGCTAGCGCTGACGGTATTTGTTTACATTTGACATCAGGAAAATCTATATTCGTTGGACGAACCAATAAACCACATAGCTATATAGTAAGAAAGAGCATATCAAGAACAGTTATCAAGCAAGTTATTACAGTTATTACGCTTAAATGCGAAAGTATATATTACTTGCAAAATGTTTCGGACGGGTTTAATTTCGGACAAAAGTAGTGTCCGAAAATAATACCGTCCGAAAATTTTAAGTATAAAGTATACAGTATAAAACTTATGTGTACTTTCCTGGGTAACTCCATTACACACATCTAAGGACAATATACATGATATAGCTAGAATTAGAATAAATTTTCGCTCAGATGTAGCACTTTTTTATTGAAAAGGAAAATTCGGTTTCTTTAATTTAAAAAATATACTAAAACACAGTACCTTTCTCTCTAATACAAGACTAATGATAATTATTGTACATTGCGGTTCCCCATTTCCAGCCCAGTGGCATTGGTGATAGTCCTTGTCAATCTTAAGGGTACAATAAAACTGTTACTTTACCGCTTCTGTTTAAGTCTCGATCATGTTTTGCGACGCAAATTTACCTTGGGTATGTTTCAGCAAAATCTCAAAAATTCAGTGTCTGAATTTTTTTGTCCGAGATGAAGTAAAAAGTGTCAGAAAATTAATAGTCCGAATAAAACGTCCGAAATTTTGCGCAAGTAATGTAACCGAAAAATCGGTAAATTATTATTTTTTTTAAATATTTTTTATTAAGTATATATTGACTTTATACAAAACTGGTGATAAGAAATGAAACAAAGTTTGGAAATTAAATAAATAACGAATTCTTGACTGGGTGGTGTTTCAAGAGTCTCCACTATGACTATTATACGAGTAAGTCAGAACCGTAAACAAGCAGAAAACCGAACTACTGCTACCGCGACTCAACATGTGTGTACTACAGGAAGACCCTCATGTAACAGGTGGCAAAATCTTGCTTTCCAGTGAAAACCCCATAGGTCTGTTTAAGTTTTTAGTAAACTTAAGATGGAGGCTTCTCAGTAGTAGTTTTATTCAGACATAAGGGACTGTTCATTATTTATAGGGAATACGGGGTTGGACAACTGCTTGTCGAGTTCTGCATTTTTCCAAACCCCTGTACAGTTGTTGAGGGAAAATTTTAAACCCAAGTCAAGTCTTTTACAAATAATAGTGCATTGTTTATATTATGTCTAAATTGTGGCAGTAACTTTCAAATGATAGTAATAACCACAGTATCTTTGGTATAAATGTGGAAAATATTTTCAACCCCTGTGTATCATCTTATAGAATTTTTCATACTCCGTAATACTTTATGTCCAACCCTGTACTCCCTGTAAATAGTGAATGGTCCCTAAGCCTCGTGGGATAAGAGCATAATAGTCAACCTTTATATTATCTTATCCCATGAACGTCTGTGTCTGTCTGTCTCAAAAAGCCAATGAATGTTAATGAGGAGACATGTAAACAAAGATTGGCCAATAGAAGAAAGCGTGTGTTTTGCGTTTTTCGTACCTCTTTGTCTCCGTAACGAGCAATTCTAGCGGTCAATCTATCGGCAAATATGCTGAGTGATGGGAGACGCAGATGAGTGATGGCAAATTATAGTGAAAGGGTACTACTAAACATAAATGTATCTGAATGGCTTACGTTACAGGTAAAACTTGCAGAGAAAAAACAGATGAGAGAGGGCAGATTTTTGTGAAAAGGCATATCCAACTGTATAATATAATACGATAAAGGTGTACCTGCAGGGCATACGTGATAGCAAGCCCAACCAAGCCACTGTCTACGCTATTCCTGCTTGTTACAGAGAACAAGGCGGCGAAGAAAATGATACAATTTCCAACAAACTCCAGCCGCAAAGCAAGCCATCTGCAAAGTGCAACATGTTTCGATAATACTGAGACTTTACAAAATCTCAATTAACGCATGAAGAAACTAGCAAATATTGCATCTTCATTTCCCTAGTCAATATGTATAGACACTACAGTCCAAGACAAATCAAGCGATTAATACACAGTATAATCATTCGTCTTGTTGATCGTTGAAAGCATTCCGTTCATGTTATTCGTTTAAAACGTAACTATAATTTAGTTAAAATCATTTACTTGGCTGTTCCATCTGTTTCTGTTTCTCTGTCTCTCTGTCTGTCTGTCTGCCTGCCTGCCTGCCTGTCTGTCTGTCTATCTATCTATCTATCTTTCTTTCATTCTTTCTTTCTTTCTTTCTTTCTTTCATTCATTCATTCATTCATTCATTCATTCATTCATTCATTCATTCATTCATTCATTCATTCATTCATTGAGAGCTTGAGAGATCCGGAAAGAATCAGTTTCGTCTCAGTACGAGCGTGCAGTAATTGATCGTATGCAGAAAAACTCTTGTAAGGCTCCGCTTTCACGTGGACAAATGTTTCACTGAACCAAAACTTGGACAGTCTTAGGACAGATAAACGAAAAACAAATGGGGGATCTTTTGCAAAGGCGAGTTAAGGCAAAATGACGATTGACAAAGGAATGTCAATTGCATGAGTAGTGCCTTGCTTGTTTAGGCGAGTTTCTGCCCCATGCAGAGTAAGCTTTTTATGGAAAGGTCAACCTAAGGCATTTATTACGACCCGAAAGTGGAAAGAGGCTGGATTTTCTGTATTGCTAGTGCTTTCTAATTGAAGTCAAATAACTGATTTATTCCATTCAATTGATCTTGCATTTCATCAATGACTGTATTTCATATAAACAAGAAAAGAAATCCGTGACTGATAGCGGAATAATATTCATACCAGATGTCCGTATCATGTAAACATCACTCAAGATCACGATGCTGTTTATATTACTACTATTTCAACTATATGTTCTTCTTCAGTTTACTTAATAATATACATTCAAATTTATAACATAAAATGATATTTTTAATGACCAAATAAAATAAAATAAAATAAAATAAGAACATAATGGAGTATCGCTACACAATCAACGCAAGATGCGTGGCAAAAGTTAAAGGCAGGTGAGAGGACGAGAGGGGAAAAGTGAACACGGAAGGATGTTTCTTTCTCCCTCCTTTTCGTTTCCCAGTTTACTCTTAGCGCTTACCTCGCAGGCTACAACCAACCAAGGACCAAGGGGGCCTGCCCGCAGTTCAGATACCTGTCACTTTTATCCAGTGCCTTATCAAATGATTGATCAACCAACAAAAACCTCGAAACTCATAAACACGATACTCAATGAATGATAATTAATTTAAATTTGTCATTTAAAATGAGTGTAAAAGAGACTGTGATCTGGCAAAGAAAAAAATTCAAAATATATCATTTGGCCAAGCCAAAATGCATGGCACTCACAATCCTTTTCAATTATTTCTGTTTTCACGTTTATTTCCCAATCACCTTGTTTAACGCTGCGACATTAAATATATATTCAATTGAAGTATTATCAAGAAAGGAAACCACAGCTCATCGATTTGATGGATTTGACGTTTTGCGGGTTATAACTTTTGCGATTCGAAAAGTTGCATTTTACCCAGAGGGAACACATTTTTGCGATTCTAGCGAAAATTCTAGAGAACGGACTGACAAATTGTTTTTAAAATAAATTTCATGCCTGTTGATGTCACGTGACTTATGTTATTTTCGGAAACTCTTCACAACCCAAATACTAGCTGTATTTCGCGCTAAAGCTTTTTGTCTTCCAGTATGGGAGAATATATTTGCGCAAGTTTGTCATTTTGTGCAAGTTTATAGTTGCAGGAAATAATTTTTGCGAATTTTTCAAATTCCGCAAGAGATCGCTCTAATTTATTCTCGAAAAATTCCCCGTCATACGGTAACTAAAACTTTCTCACTGTATGCACTGAACTACCTAAGTTTTACACGGAATCAATAATTAATATACAAGAAAAAGTAAAATTCTTATGATTTATATAAAAATATTACAATGCTATATGTACTTACAATTTTTTAAAAAGCTATCCCTAATTACAAGGACGAAAATTGGAAAGTCTCAAGGTTTTTGTATCATAAGGAAGCAGACCCCGAGTTCTGATGTAGATTATCATTCATAATCAATCAGATCATGGCTTTTCTGGGTCATGGCTATTCATGGTAAGTGAGTGTTTAAGGAGCCCTGATTTCGCGCACTCGTGACAAACGTTCAAATGCTTTTTGACGCATACAAAAATCTCCAGTTTGCAGCTACAGTTCCTCGGCGGCCTCCCGTCCCACGCCGACCAGACGGTAGTACAACTGACGCAGCTCCACCAGCTCATCGTGTGTTCCTTGCTCGAGTACGCGCCCGCGATACAGTATAACTATCTGGTCGGCAGCCTCCACAGTCGCACATCGCCTGGCTATGACAAGACACGTCCGGTTGCGGGATAACACGGTTAAAGCGTCGTCAAGATCCTGAACAAGAATGAAGCGAAGTTTTATACAGAAACGTACAACTAAAAGTTGTCACCCCTGGATCAGCGGCTTCAACTGACCCCTCCACAACGAGTAGTGCTCGTCACTGGACGCTGGGTTTTGTAGTAATAGGGACCTTAAGATACCCCGAAATTGGTGTACGGGTAACGGGTAGCGCTATTATTTTATGACGTCATTGATTTTACATGGTACCACTACTCCCTTTTCGCGGGGTATATAGAGGAGCAAGGCTGGAACGGGTAAGTGTTTGTCAACCGTTATAATAAATATTTTTCTTAAGAAATTTGGACGGCTCAATTGTTAAACATGTTTAAAGGTTGTTTTTTGCAATTTATTATAAAAAGTAGGCTAAAAGCACCCAAAACAATCGTCAAGAATTGCTTCCTTTTGCATGTGCGGCGAGTCAACATGGTGATCATTTTAGCCTGTTTACACGTGCTGATATGTCAAAATTTCTTGACCGTTAATTTATGAAGAATTTAAAACACTGCAATGATGCTTTTGAACTTCTTATAGTACACAACTTATTCACTGGTTGCTATTGACTCCCGCGCGTTCACTACAGGTATCTTAATTACGAAAAAAGAGCAATGTGCGCAAACGGCTACGGGTACGGATAGGCTACCCGTACACCGATAGACGGTACGGATAGGCTACCCGTATACCCGTACACCGATAGACGGTACGGATAGGCTACCCGTATACCCGTACACCGATAGACGGTACGGATAGGATACCCGTACACCGATAGACGGTACGGATAGGCTACCCGTATACCCGTACACTGATAGACGGTACGGATAGGCTACCCGTATACCTGTACACCGATAGACGGTAGACCGATAGATGGTACGGATAGGCTACCCGTATACCCGTACACCGATACACGGCGGGAGCGGGCCCACATACTCCTGATAGACGGTACGGATAGGCTACCCGTATACCCGTACACCGATAGACGGTACGGATAGGCTACCTGTATACCCGTACACCGATAGACAGGTATCTTAAGGTCTCTAATATCTTGCGAAGCGGCATTATCAGTCGTTAAAGGAACTTGTTTTCTCTTTCTTGCAGTTTTCAGTCCACAGTTTGTTTGCTGTAGTTTGGTAAGCTGTTGTAACATTTTAAAGTTTCATGGGTTATTTATTCTTGATC
The DNA here is from genome assembly GCA_025448195.2 of Parazoanthus atlanticus. NCBI lineage: Eukaryota > Metazoa > Cnidaria > Anthozoa > Zoantharia > Parazoanthidae > Parazoanthus > Parazoanthus atlanticus. Next base: position 10,535 of record JAOEHT020492118.1, on the reverse strand, counting down.
TACCGATTTAGCCGAGGCTGTACGTGGGCCTAGTATCCTCTTTAGGGTTTGTAAAATAACTATCAAATTAACATCACTACCACTTGTTTCAGTGATACCTGACCCATGGAGTTTTGTCGTCGCACTGTTGTTTGTTTTAGACCGCCGCTAATCAAACACAAATATTAAGCAACTGCGGATCTACCAACTCATCGTGTGTTCCTTGCTCGAGTATGCGCCAGCGTTACATGAAATACAGTTTTTAACGAGCTAGCAAGCTCTAAAATATCGCTGCGAGCAAACGTAACTTAAAACAAGTGCCCCTAATAAGATAAGAACAATAATAAGAGTATTGGTAAAAACAATCTACAGCCACACGAGTTATGATTGACAGCAGTCCAAAACAAATTTCAGAGCGACGAAACAAACTTCAATGATCTCGTAGCAATGAACACAGTGGCAAACCACCAATAGAAAGTGCTGCTCTTAGGACAGAGAAAATACTGAGGCCTTGCAAAAATTAGCCTGCGTAGCAAGCGTTTCTGTGGGTTTTCGCTCCATTTTTTCGCTCGCTCCCATTTCTGGCGCGGCCAAATCATCGAAAAGTCTTTCTCTGCTCTGAAAACCCACAGAAACGCTTGCTACGCAGGCTATGCAAAAATGTTTTTTCAGTAAATGGAATGAAAATCTTATCAAACTGATCGCGCGAGCAACAAGAACGTGCAAAACAGTAGCCGAATTATAGCAAGCGTAGAAATAGGAAATGATTTATAACAGCGGTTTTTCTCCACAAAGCTAGGCCGTGTTGAGTTAGCATCTTACCTGGTCTGCACAATCGTCTGCGATCTCATCCACGATAACAATGCGCGGGTTGCGCACCAGGGCTCTCGCTATGGCTATTCTCTGCTTCTGGCTCTGTGTAAGAATCGATTGGACTTCCTCCAGCGGCGTGTCAAATCCCTATTTACGAGTACGAACATAAACCAAAAGGTTATTTGGTCTGCATTGGAAAACTGACGCTTCTTTTAATTTTTAAATTTACGTATTCATAAAGCACCTTAATTTTTAAGTATTTTCATTAAGCACCTTTCTGCACTTCTCTGTATTTTTTTTAGTATGATGGAAACGTCTAAATAAAAAAAATAAAAAATAATTAATAGATAAATATTTGTGAAGCGTTTTGTATAACAGAAAGTGACAGATTCACTGGCTTGGGTTACTGAGCATGCTGCTTGTTATATATGAATAGAAAAGAAACGAGTACCATATTCAGTTTCCCGAACTGAGTGCCTATTTCTGTTTTTTCATGCAAAAAAATTAAATAGGCTTGATAGTGAGAGCTTAAGTTTTCGATTGTGAGTCAATTTTGCAGTAGCAATTTCAACGACCAATTTTTCGATGAATTATTTTAATGTTAACTGATAAGCTCAACCGGTAGGAAAATAAATTTCAAAACTTGGCATAACAATGTACCTTCGGAAAGGACGCAATGAAGTTTTGGGCAACAGCTGAAAAGGCAGCATCGTGTATCTCCTGGCGAGTCACGTGACGCGTGTTATCGCCGTAAGCGATATTCTCCGCAATAGTGTAGTGGGGCAGCAGAGAGTCTGGGGATACCACGGCCATTTGAGAGCGCAGCGACCTGAGGTCAACACTCCGAAGGTTTTGTCCATCAATGAGCTACAAAAAAGACAAAGAGACTTGTTACGGAGATAGTCTAAGATTTGACTGAGGCAAGCCCGGGCACAGGGCAGAATTCATTCAGAATCGTAAACTCAACAGAGGAAACCACCTCATTTTCCTCTTCGTAGTAATAAAAATAAAAAACGGTTTGACATTTTAACAGAGGCAACTACCTACATTGTCTTTTACTGTAAGAAAAGGAAAAGAAAAATGTTAGCACCGTTAAGTTTACTTCCCCATTTGCCCTATGGAAGCTACTTGGGCCGTGCATAGACCCTCCCCTCCCCCGCGCCCCCTCTCTCATAGAAAAACATTCTCAAGGTAACCTGGCTGTCCCAAGACTTTGCTAATATGACTATCAGGGGTAACACGTCTTTATTGGATACTTTTAAAACCGACGCAACCGAATTTGTAAAACTCTTCAGAAAGCTCTGAACAAAGCTACTGTTTTCGTTATCAAGGACGCCATGAGAATCCCATGTAAGGACTTCCATAAAATACTCCACGCTTTCTTACTGCACACACGTTTCACAAAACATTAAAGAATTTTTGAATGGTGTTCTGTAGAACACAGAAGTATTGCGTATTCGAGGAATCTAGTATTATCGGCGGCAAAATCTGTTTTAAAAATAACAATAAACCACTGCAGGATAGTAAGACCCTATGTTTTGCGTGCGCATGTAGAACCTAATTAATCATGGCCGGCGGAACCAGTCCGGTTGGTACGGCCATGGCCGGACCAATTTTGAGAAAAAATATAAGAAATAGTATGGAGGCCCTAAAAATGGCCGGACAAAGATGTTCACTTTACGTTTATAAATGGCCGGACCAAACATAAAATGCTTTCGCCGACCCTGTTAATGGAAACAGATATAGTATATATCTTGAAACAGATGTAGTACATAAAAGAACTCACAGCAGCGCAACCAGCCAACGAAATATCTTTCAAGTGTAGCTTGTTGCGCCCCTACTTACTACGCATCCCGTAGAAGGGTCAAAATATCTTTCCAGCAGCAGCTCGAGGGGATTGTGCTCCGGATTATCCAACCCAACCACTGCCAGCGTTCTGCCTGCGGGGACCGACACCTCCATCCCACTCAACAGGGGCCCAGTTCTCTTCATGGGATCCGAAAGTTCCACAGACTGAAATGACACGTGGCCGGTGGCGCCCTCCTGTTAACAAAACTGAATAGTAAACTGCAAAGTTTGGGAGAACGATAAATATCGCACAAACTAAAGTTGGCACGAAAGGTGCCAAAAGGTGGCACGAAACATTAAAGCATAACTGCGTCAGACGTTCATGATGTCAGTGAAATCACCAAGACCAGTATATCCACTAGAATATTTCTTAAATCTGTATAGAGCCAGTGTAGTTCAATTATATCTGTAAAGGTGTAAAGTTTGGGGATGCGGTAATTTTAAAAACAAATGGATGACACGTGGCGCAAAGCCAAAGGCAGTCTTTCGTGAGTTTGCAAGCACAAAATGTGCAAGTTTCCAGAAGAAAAAGGAGAAAGTACCCAGTACGCTTGGATTTCAAAAGTTAAAAATATGAAATACTATTTTCATGCATTACTTCTACTTTCAATCACTGATAAATTGAAAGTGGCATTTCTATACATCTGCCATTGATACACTGCAAAAGAACATTTCATTTTATGGTTTGGCTGACTCAAGACTCAAAACTTTTACTTTTAAAATCATGCATACCGATCGCCATAGGAGCAACATTAATACATCTTTACAAGCAAATAAGTAGAAAAAACAGCGGTGTTTGGACCAAACAAGCTCGAGAAAGACGACGTGTGTGGCATGAATGTACAAAAACCAGATGCATACCAGAGGGACTGTGTTGTCAGGTTCTTGGCTCTGCGGCGACTTCGCCATCAACCTCTCCATGGATCCCTCAGTCGACGCCTGGTCCGTGTGATGGGAAGGTGCTCGCGAGCCAGACGTCGCCATAGAACCAAACAGCACCGTCATCAGTACACTGGGGAAAGTCCACATCAGTCACGTTCACGATACCAGTTATCATCAATAAACTAAACAACTAAACAGTCTTTATAACCACCTGCCATACCATCAGACATTTAAAGAATACTTGCCAGCCAGTTTTAAATAGTCCAATTTATGCTGCAAGAGCTACAGTCCTACAACTTTTTTGCCAGTATGGTTTCCAGTTCTAGTACTGTCCGGACTTGTACCTATGGTCGTGTTTTGTGAATAACTTATTGGGGGCATGAACAGACCTTATATACAGCTGGTTTTTGTTTTATAAGTCAGCACGTTTTAATGGAGTCTTTTAGCCGAGCCAAAATATACGAGTCTTTTAAGGTAGGCTTACTTCGCGATTCGTTTTTCGCTCGCTATCTCTCCCTCCTCATCACAGGATAGGTTTGGCAATTTCCTGTACTATGGTTCCTGTAGCGGGCCCCGGTTGTTCGAAGGTGCATGGGTTAATTTTAACCCACGGTTAGGCGAAACTTTAAATTAAGTTTCTTTATCTAGGAAGACGAAGTTCGGTCTTTATAAAGTATTGTTTAAACACTCCAAAGAAACCCAGTTATGTAAACCCCAAATGAGAGACCAAATGGGTTAAAGTTTTAACGGCGGTTTAACGCTAACCACTTTCGAACACACGGGGCCTAATGAACGAATTTAAGACCCCTTTAAGACTTCTGGAGACCAAAACTGAGAAAATTTAAGACCTGACTTTTTACTATTTAAAGCTGTACTTTCAATTAAAACAATAGCAAAACTGCAATGCGGTAACAAACTAACTCTGTATGAAATGTTTAACTTTTTAACACATTTTTGTTGTAAAAAGCATGAAACTTATAGTTTACTGCGTTTTTAAAAACTGTATACTATTACATATTATTAAATTGAAAAATGAAAAACTTGTAGCTACCGAACAAAATTTGGCAAGTAGCTAGAGATTGACCTAAAAACTAGAATTCTTAAAAAATGTATTGCTGTATCTTTGAGTTGTGTAGAAAATAAGGACCTTTTAGGACTGTAACTGTTCAAATTGTAGTGGAGATTGTTCTAGTACGAAAACTGTTTGTTTTGATGAAGAGTTTTTTTAAATAAAGAGTGGCCAGACAAGAAATTGATGGTTTGCAAGTAGCTATAGTACCGACGGGAGTCTTCCATTCGTCTCACCTCATCACATCTATGGCTCGCATGTCGCCAATCCGAACCAAATAACCACCAAAGCGCAGTGCGCCGGCGTAGATAAGAAACACAATGGCCTGGCCGACGGCAAATGCCAAACCGCTCGCAACTATCTTCTTCAGTGTTTTCCTTTGGAAAAATAAGGTTGCCGTCAGTACAAACAAAACGTTTCAGTTCACGAGCTCTACACGTCGGGAAATAATCCCGAAAATGCTCCGTGTGCATAAGAAGAGAACAGAAAAGCAGGAAGAAAAAAATGTTAAATACATATTTCTATGTCTATAGCTTGACCTAAAAATGAAGGCGATACTACATGTATGTGTTGTGTAAGACATTCTGAATCCGCCTTTAAAAACTCTTTTTACGCACTATACTTATAAAAATGGTAGTCATTGTTGTTAAAAATCTGTGGATATATATAAATCTGAGGATATGTTTGGAGTATCTGCAATATGCAGCTTATTTGCTGTTAATTTCGCTGAAGCTCTCAGCCTCGTCAGGCAATAGCTTCCATCTTTAAAGTAAACTCCATAGATTTAGATATATATACACAAATTTTTAACAGCAAGGGCTACCCTTTTTAGAAGTATAGTGCGCAAAAAGAGTTTTAAAGACGGATTCAGAATATCTTCAAGAGACGATATGGATTATCTTCTCTTGATATCTTACACAACACATGTAGTATTGCCGAACTCTTTTATTGCTTCGACGAAAGTAATGTCTGAAGAAAGAATGAAGGCGGAGTTCGATTAATTAGAAAACTTGGTTAGAACAAGTAATAAGGTGCATAACCAGGTACGTACTTGTAGCGAGCCATGGCTGCATCTCTGTACTGGTTTGCGTAGCTGTTCTCCATACCAAGAGAAGATATTGTCCCAATCTTTTTAAAAGCCGTTCCTAAAGCCTTCGCAGCAGAACATAAAATAGATGTAAGTTCGTCTGAACATCAGTGTACGCCAGAAGGTGTCTGCATGTGTACGCATGTACGAGTAGGTGGGTAGTTGTTTGTGTTTGTGTTTGTGTTTGTGTTTGTGTTTGTGTTTGTGTTTGTGTTTGTTTGTGTTTGTTTGTGTGTGTGTGTGTGTGTGTGTGTGTGTTTGTGTTTGTGTTTGTGTTTGTGTTTGTGTTTGTGTTTGTCGGTTTGTGTCTGTGTCTGTGTTTGTGTCATTAGGTTATTATATTAAAACACAAAGCGGATTACTACAACTTTACAGCTCTTCATAGCTCATTATATGCGGCGGGAGCAGAAGACAAGATTTGAGGTTCTGATAAAAGAATGGATTCTTTGATCGGGGTTACAACAACGTGAACGATGGATTGATCAAAGCTTTCTTTTTCGCCTCCTCACCCTAACTAACAATGTCTGTAACAATACCTTGGGCATATCCTTACTTTCAAAATTTGAAAGCAACTGTAGTTTAGAAGTTTGCCAATTTCGTTTCACTTAATAGAAGGTGTAAGGCTGATGAAAACTGTTGAAAGTTTGAAATTCGCATTCAGTCGTTCTGGAAACAGTTGACTAAGGTCAAGTTTAGATTTTAGTTTCGTTCGTTTCAATTCTCGAGCGCCTTCCGTGATGTTATTATCAGTCGTGTAATGAATCAACTGAACACGGAATTGGTTGTTTCTAATTTATTTATAAGTAAAAACCAGGTGTAAATTGCTTTAAATTTTACTTTTTATCAACTGTTATTAAAACATGGGCTTAAGCCACGTATTATTTTGTAATGACTTGGGGTTCACTTTCAGTGTCTAATTTCAATCATTTCTCACATATCGAGGATATCGTAATTCTAAGTTCACACCAAGTTTCTCAGTACACAAACCTGTGTAGCTTCATCCGCCGGTTCATCAGCTTCCGTTTTCCCTTGTTGTAGCGCCGTTGCCATGGCAATAATTGGCATGCCAGCCAACACAACCAACGTCATCTTCCAACCGTTATAGAGAGCCAATGATAACGTCATTACTGACGTGAAAGTTGCCTGCACCCTGGGACCAAGATACGCTGCAATCGACTGGAGAAACAGAACCAGCCGCAACCGTCAGCGAAATTTGGTCAGGAGACCATTAGAGACTGTGGGTACAGCACAAGTACACAACCAGCTTTAAACTAAGAAAGGGTCGTTTGGTCAGGAGACCATTAGGGACTATGGGTACATCACAAGTACACAACCAGCTCTAAACTAAGTAAGGGTCGTTTGATAAGGAAACTATTAGGGACTATGGGTACATCACAAGTACACAACCAGCTCTAAACTAAGTAAGGGTCGTTTGGTCAGGAGACCATAAGAAACTGTGGGTACAGCACAAGCACACAATCAGCTCTAAACTAAGTAAGGACGTTTGGTCAGGAGACTATTAAAGACTGTGGGTACAGTACAAGCACACAATCAGCTCTAAACTAAGTAAGGACGTTTGGTCAGGAGACCATTAGGGACTATGGGTACAGCACAAGCACACAATCAGCTCTAAACTAAGTAAGGGACGTTTGGTCAGGAGACCATTAAAGACTGTGGGTACAGTACAAGCACACAATCAGCTCTAAACTAAGTAAGGACGTTTGGTCAGGAGACCATTAAAGACTGTGGGTACAGTACAAGCACACAATCAGCTCTAAACTAAGTAAGGGCGTTTGGTCAGGAGAGCAACATGTTAGTTTTTATCGTCTGTAAAATAGATTGACTTTTATTGATTGTATATTCCAGTTTGCATCTAATTTTAATATTTCCGTCTTTGAAATTGTTATTGTATTTACAGGCCCCCTGGATATCAGACCAGAGCTGAAGGGGCTACCCATTAGGGACTATGAGTACAAGACTGAGTTCAGATACTTTTTAAACTCTATTTCGGTTGGTGCTGTAGCTTGAACCGCAGGCTGGAGTACAAATCACTCAAGCGTTTGAAGGTTCTGAATCTACAACTTATAACTTAGAATAGATACTCTCATTTAGATTAACTCTAATATCGAGAGGGCTGTCAGTGGTTTGCTTAAAGCCTGCGAAGGTGGCTTGGTACCTTCGCCGATCTTATGGCTGGCATGGCGGAGTGTTTAAAGGAGTTTAGAGTGTCAGAAGACACAACATCCGGAGGAAGAGAGTTCCAGAGTCTAATAGTTCTTGGAAAAAAAAGAGAATGAAAGCTGTTATGTCGCTTCTTACATTTTTCATCATGGCTTCCACATCCTTCTGCATCTGAGCCTCGAGGGCCTCTGCTTGCTTCTGCATATCTCCTAACGGCTACAAATACCACACTCGATTAGTTTATTGTTTATGTGTTCACTATACGTTGTGGTGAGCTGAAAATCTTTTTATTTACAAACTTAAGCAGCAAGAATAGATGGGATTGGGCGTTAGTGCTATTTAGCAATATGGTAAACTATCTTTATTCTCTGTGAAAACTTGTCAAACGGTCTACTCACCGCCATGGCTGCAGGAATTGTCCCAGACATGTCCAGACCACCAGGCAGTCCGGCTGCACCTGGCGGAACGCCACCAGGAAATATACCTGGTGCACCTGGTAGACTGTCACTAGGAAGTACACTTGGTGCACCTGGTAGACTGTGACCAGGAAGCACACCTGGTACACCTGGTAGACTAGGAAGTACACCTGGTAGACTGTCGCTAGGAAGTACACCTGGTCCACCTGGTAGACTGTCACTAGGAAGTACACCAGGTGCACCTGGTAGGCCGTGACGAGGAAGTACACCCGGTAGACTGTCACTAGGAAGTACACCAGGTACACCTGGTAGACTTTCACTAGGAAGTACACCTGGTACACCTGGTAGACCGTCACTAGGAAGTACACCTGGTACACCTGGTAGACTGCCGCTAGGAAGTACACCTGGTACACCTGGTAGACTTTCACTAGGAAGTACACCTGGTACACCTGGTAGACTGTCGCTAGAAAGTACACCTGGTACACCTGGTAGACTGTCACTAGGAAGTACACCTGGTACACCTGGTAGACTTTCACTAGGAAGTACACCTGGTACACCTGGTAGACTGTCACTAGGAAGTACACCCGGTACACCTGGGATGTCACAAAGAGATCGTAGTCCTTGATCAGAAGGTATCTCATCCGCTATTATTAAAGCAAAGAAATCATAAAGTTAGAAGAGAGGGCTGGGAGTTGCTCAAAGAAACTTAAGCCAAACACACAAGCAGTTATAGCTAAATAAAAAGGTCTTATCTTAAGATCTTACTTTATCTTTGATAAAAAGATCTTACCCCCAATCACATCAGAGGGCGAGGCAATGAACCCAGGGTGTTAAAACAATTTAACATACCACACAGTTATAATAAGACTGGTGGTCGATTAAACAATCTTAGACTCATTACGTCAAACAGTTAGTCTAAAGAACTGACCGGGTTTGATCAAACAAACAGTTAGGGTAAAGAACTTAATGAGAAAAGGCGTCAACACATCGTGTAGACAGAATAAAGGATTGATCAAAGAACCTTAAGCGAAAAGCGTCAAGCAGTTAATTCGTTGGATTGCAAAACCTGTGGGCGATCAAAGAACCTTAAGTCTAATATTTTGAAAGGTAAAAACATAGATCACCTTAATATCTCTATGACCGCTTTTTCTTTGCAAAAACCACGATAATTTTTCTGCTGATCAAAAGACCATTTCTTTCAAAGTAGGAGGCTTTACATTTTATGTCTTTATCTTTGACCAAAATGGGGCGTGTCGTATTTAACACGACAGTCCAGAAATGCGAGAGAGGACCGTTTAAACGCTCTACCGATACGATATATATGATATGTATGATCAGATATGATCTGAATTATGATATGGTATGATATGACATGATATACGATATATGATTTACGATGTGATATGAAATGATAATATTGATAATACTGCTAACCAACACGCGTCAAAGGGATTTATAGTTTTAGTTGGCTCATTTGCAGTTTGTCACGTGGGGCACCAGATGAAAACTAAAAGAGATGAAACCCTCTTATACCTATGGCCCCCTTTTTACCTTTAACCCCGTTATATCCAAATATGTACCTTGTCCAATAGCAAGCTGTGGAGGTGGACCAGGCCCCGAGACGCCTGTAAATGTCATCTTTGTAGGAAGACCAGCGTTACTGGGGACCCCCACACAAAGTCCAGCGTTACTGGGGACCCCCACACCTAGACTAGCTGCTGAGGGTAAACTCGCCAAGCTGGATGTTTGGGGAACCGAGCTCTGAAATATGTTGAGCAAACAACTGTTATTGAGAATGCTGCAGTCTGAACGCTATCGTGAATGTGGCTGAGTGCTATTATTAGTGCTATTATTATTATTATTATTAGTGCTCATATACCTTGTCAAGAACCGAGGCAAAGGACGCCGCCTGCAGGCGCATGCGCAGTCTCTCGTTCACCAGCGTCAATAGGAATTTCTGTGTACAACAACACGAGGTGAATAGGGGTCATACGAGAGTAAAAATAAAGACGGTGATCATATCAACAAAAATACAATTAAAACAAACCACATGAAAGAAGAGAACATGTAGAGTTAAGGTTAATAGAATAACTTCACAATGTGTGTTAAGTTTATAAATACGCGACCGTCGGAAACAAAAAACTAGTCTGGAGTTTGGTTTCGGGCTTCCGTCAACTGTCCTATTTCATTATAACGTCACAGTTTGTTTACATATTTCAAACTCTCTACAGAAGTCTCCATACTGCAATTTTGGAACTTA